>JAIPRL010000810.1:76586-92441 GCA_025469235.1 Pemphigus obesinymphae | reverse complement strand
AATGATTTATCATTGCTTTCAAATTCAATACATCCACCAAAAGTACTCTGCCCAGTAGCGAAGTGCATCCACCAATACTGACACCCGACGAGCGAAGTGCTTCCACAACCTACTGACCGGCTTTTTTCTTTTAGAATTACTATAGGGAATCACCAAAAATTAGTTTTTAATATTTGATGTGACGAAATTATTCATAAAAATTAAAAAAACTATCAACCAAACAAATAAAAATTTATCTTAGGATTATACCTTATCAGTATATTATTAAAGGGGGCGTTCAAGTTTTACGTCAGCAAATTTTTGGCCTTTTTAGACCCCCTCCTCCCTTATCAGCGATTGTCAGAAAATGTCTAGCGACCCCCACTATTAAAAAAAAAAAATTTCCGAATTTTATATAATTTTGTTACATATTTTGAATTTTATTTCACATATTTTGATAAAAATAAGTACATATTTATGTACATTGTACATATTTTTATTTATTTTTTATTACTGCTGTGGTTCTAACCCCCTTATCCCCCTGTCAGCAAATGTAAGTGCACAACCGACCCCCCCTTCTTCCTAGGCGCTTACGTAATACTTGAACGCCCCCAAAAGAAAATTGGATCAATATCACAGAATATCATAAAATAACTATATCGTAGGTACTATATTATTAGATTTTCGTGGATAATCTCTAGCAGATAAATCGAGAAACTATAATTTGTATCACAATGTGTTTTACCTATAATTTACTTATATCGTAATCTCTATTACCTATACATTGTATACTATTATTTTCTATAGAGAATAACCAAAAAACCAAAAATTTATAGGAAATATCGATAATATGAAATATAAATTATACTGAAATTATAAAACAAGTTAACACAGTAAAAAAGCGTGTCTGGGGGGTGATATATCACCTACATCATCCCCCCTAGTTATACCACAGATCTCTTACTTCAACTCTAAAACCTCAACGAATTGACGTAAAGAAACTTTAATACTATAATTAATTATCTATCGATTGAGCTTAAGTAATTTTTTTTTTCAATTCATTGTCTTTTTATATAAAATATATATATGTTAAATTGTAGCGATCGAGCTAAATTCCCGGTTTCTATATATATTTTAAACAATAATCTAAAAATATTATAAAACTAAATAAATAATATTATCTGTCTCTCTATTAACCTAACCAACAATAATTGTAACTATATGTACTAGTAATTATATGGAAAAATAGACAGAACGGGGATATAAGATGTCTAAAATCATGTTTAGAAAACTTAAAATTAACGTATTATGCTAATTTTAAAGATTTCTTTTTTTCTTATGATGTATTGATTATTATTTTTTGTATTATTATTAATGTGTTCACATTAAAATAATGTAATGAACACCTGTTTTATAATAAAAAAGTTATATAAAGTAAATGAAACACGATAAAAATCAATCAATTTTACATTATACATTATATAATATTATGAGTTGTGCCCAATAGTTTTTTTTTATGTATTTATTATATATATAATATGCAATATAATATCTTTGACCCACTTGAAATTTACAGATGATTAATGTATATTATTTTTCAATAATGAGTATTTAAAATTTACTATAAAATATTTACAAAATACTTGTAAATTATAATAATACTATAAAATATTTGTTGAAATATTAAATGCATCATTGTATATATACAATTTCATGTATAAAAAAAATAGCATAATATTTTATATATTTTTATAAACGATGTACGTACTTTGGATGCAAATTATATTCTAAATTTCATAAAGTTTGATACGAAATATGTAAACTTCAATATCAGAAAATCGTGACTTGAATTAATGTAATTAATTTCGATACTTATGTACTATGTAGTAATATCTTACCCTATATAGTATATATAGTTGTATGGAAATCAATTCATTATATTCGAGTTTAATATCATTTTGAGTTTCCCTAAAATTCCATCATGTTCACTACCTATCACTTGAGTGCATCTTTGATAGGTAAGTAGACATATAGAATCACTATGTACTGATTAATTATGAAGTATCCATGATGTATAGTGATTTCATACTAATTGAATAGTGTGAAGTGTTTAATTAATTAATTACGAGAAGGACAAATTATTAAACATATAAATTATTTGAACCCAGAATCGTATTCTTTATAAAAGCATACATTCAATATTTACGTTATATTTTGGAATTTAATTAAATTTTAAGTTTTAGTTAAACACTAGGCAATATTATAGACACATTTTACTAGAAGTAATTTTTATTTTAACTATTAAAATCTCTTAGAAACAGCTGTTTAATTCATATTAATTTACTGTAATAATAATATCCATATATACATATTATAAATTTATATTTTTAAATATATACGTTTGATTATGCAGTTAAAATTTTGTATAATAACAATTTATAATTTATTTATTTTCATTAGATAATGGATGATCATTGGGAGTCAGAAATCATTGAGTATGGTGCTATCAATATAACTGGATTTAGACTATTAGATATGAACCAGTGGTATGTAAAACATTTTCTCTCCGAGTGGAAAAACTTAGATCCTAGCACATCACCTGGAGCAGGAAAAGACACAATTTCGGTAAGAAAATAGTTTTCTCATGCGATATATATATATATTATAATATCTATTAATATATGATAGTTTTAAAAGGGAAATTAAAATTAAGTTTATTTAAAATAAAGAATTGTAAATATATATTAATTATATACCTAACATATAAAAAATATATATCTACTACTTTTTTTTATTGATATTTTTGAAACAAAAAAAGGATAAATCGCTAATATAAATTATGAGTAGTAATCGTTTTAATCAATATTTTCAATATTTTTCAATTAATAATTTACTGACGAATAATATTGATGGAGATTTTTGTAATAAATTCGTTAAATTATTTGAAGTTCAGTGGTGATTTTAATTAAAATAAGTCAGTAGAATAGGCATGGAGCATTTAAAATTGTGAGTTATACACTTTATTAAAATGTTTTACTTAAAACACAATATTGTATTATTTTGGATTTTGATTGAAGGGAGAAATTAAAAATAAAATTGCCATAAACCCTTTATTTAAACGTTTTTATTGTATGTTACCTAAATACGTACCTACATATAATATAAATACTTTAAATATTTATATTTTATGAAATTTTTAAATACACGAGTAGGTATATTTAAAAAATTAAAATTAAAAAATTATTACTGCAGTAAAAAATTAATAAATAAACTGTAAATATAATTCCAATAATTATTTTATGTCTTAAGATTGGTTTTGCTTGTAGCATAAAATTCGATAATATGGTTTTAACGATTTTATGAATGCTATGATTTTCAAGTATTTTAAACAGTAATATTTAACACTGAATTTTACAATTTTTTTTATAACAATTAATTTTTGAACACATATTATAGATAATTATATTTCAATCGTTTTTATGGTATAAATTATTGTGTATGGCAAGAAAATACATGTTATGTTTTTTATTTGTCTCCAATTTATTTGCAGTATATATATAGTTGTATCAAAATAATAAAAGTACCTACGGATTAAAAAACTAATTTTGTGTAAATAAATATTATATCATGCAGTGTTGCTGGCATACATTAACCATTTGACTGTACCTAATATAGGTACCTACTACAATTATTGTAGATTGTGTAATTTATCACCAAAAACGTTAAACCTTGAGCGTTTATTATTGATAACCCCATATTATGCAATTTTACCACGATATATTTTTTTTAAATTTGTTAAGTGACTCCTTGCTTATATGTTTTTGTTATTGTTGTCAGTCTTCGTCCGTCGACAGGGTAAACCGAATTTTTTTTCTTTAGACCAACCTTGGTTGATGAATTAGTCACCGGGCCTTGGTGTGATTGTGTTTCAGGGCTCTGCGGCTTCTGCATTATTGAACGTAGCTTTCCGTCCCCTGAACTCCTCGTTTCTCTCCGTTAGTGCACACAGGCGTTGCCTACACCATCGTCTCTCTATTATCCTGAATCGGGCCTCACACGAAAATGTTCCTCTATCAATCATGATCCAAAGCCCCACTGACAAACATAGCCGTTCAACCGTTTCATCCCCCAACAACAGCAAATCAATCACACTCAAAAATGTTCACCCTCCCCCCATTCATCCATGTATCTACCTTGCAAATACCTTATATATATATATATATATATTTATATGTATGTGTGTATTTTTATTTTTTTTTTGGTTTATTTTTGTTTGTGACCTATAGACGGAAAGGTCTCGGGTTAATTTTTTACTCATTTGTCATGATCTGAGCATCGGATTGTCGTCTCATGACGTATTGCTCACATCTCCCTACATATATATTATATAGTACACTAACAAACTACCCCCCTACACCGAACCTATGGTTTTTATCTTGCACCATCTTGATAGCCTATAATATTGTACTTTAATAGATTGAATATTTTATTTTCATATAGGCCCAAGCTGCACTAATGCACGACGCAGTTTTGGTTCTAGTAGAAACCTTTAACAAGCTTCTATGGAAAAAACCAGAAATATTCAAAACAAACATCAAGAGAACCTTGTTAAATGGTAACTCGTCTATGTCTAATGTTTCGCCTGCACAAATCCTAGGTCTGGACTGCAACAGTGGCCGAACATCGGGGAATCAGTGGGAACATGGTGAAAAAATATCACGATTTTTGAGAAAGGTAAGGATAAAATAATGTATGCTGAAATTTAAAACTAAACATAATATAATTATGCCTATATAGACTTTATGGGAATGTCAATAATTGATTTAATAATCAATTTATATTTTATAATTATTATAAAAAATATAGTATTCTATGTTGGTATCAATAATATTATATTAGTAATGAGCAATGATATAATTTCAGATATCGATATAAATAAAATTTTGATATTGTAATTTTTGCGATATCAATACATCGTATCGAAATTATTCAATTAATTATCTACTAAACAGCAATAAAACAATTTTCTGGTCTTATTTATCAATTTTATTATGACAATTTATTATTCAGAATTTTACATTTTTTTTTGTAATTGAATCACTGTTTTTTAATTTTTCATAGTAGTATTCCACTAAAATCCATCGACATTATTATTCAATAAATATGTAAAATAATAATATCGACAGATTTTTTCCAGATTGTGTGCACACAAAGTTACAAGCGTATTTGAACTTTGTAGCTAAAAATATAATTTAAAAAAGTAAAAATATTAAAACATTGATCATTTCAATATATCGGATAATCACATATCGATATGAGTGTCATATATTTATCACGATATCTATGTCGTATAAAATTTTCGGTATTGTAGCCCTTTACTACTATATTTAGGTTTATTACAGTACTATACTATATTAGAGTTGAATGATTTCTAAAAAAAGTGCATAGAAACAGTAAAATTTTTCAAAAATTTTTACAAATCCATCAATTATTTATGTTTAAAATATATTAAATTTATTATTAATTTCAAATTAAAAATATTTAATTAATAAATGTTAGAAATATATATTTCATTAAAAAAAAAAAAAAAAAAAAAATGGTTACTACACTTAGGATTATTTATGATTAACATAAAATATTAAAGATATTCCTTATTTAATTCTATGATATATGTCTTTAAAACTTGTATCAATTTATTTGGAATTAGTTTTATCGATTTGTATTGTTGAATTACACACATACGAAATAACGGTAATTATTATAACATCTCAGATAGCAATTGAAACATATAAATATTGTGAAAATATCTTTTATATTTTTTCATCAGCTTTCTACAATTATTAGTCTAAGTTGGGCGTTGATGATTTTTATACGTATAAATCATATGGTCAAAACATCTTAGTGGTTAAGTACTTGAAATTCGTGTGAACGTGCATGAATGATTAAGTAGCAGTAGTTAATGCGTGTATATAATGTATATATATATAACGTACACGGGTCCGATTTCAAGATGGTAATTTCTTTTAAATTTTCATCGCCCGCCGTTCGACCAACTGTTTTGTCTTTTTTTCTCTCTTTTCTCCCATTTTTTTGTGATTTTTAGTGTTGGGGTTAATTATTTTCAAAAATTTTTCGTGGAAAATTGATAAACATAAATAATATTTCAACATTTTTAAATACAGTATTGAGAAAATATAGTCAATTTCATATTGTAGCAATTTTCCATGGAAACACTGTGAAAACATTTAACCACAACATTAATAATCACAAAAAAAAGAGGGAAAAGAGAGAAAAATAGACAAAATGGTTATTTAATATTTTATTATTTTGAAAACATTACTAACATAGAAAACAAACATTACACACATACGATGGCCATTTTAATAGTCTTATAACATATTATAACAACATATCTGAAATATGTAATTGCTGTCTAGATTATAGTGTCGATACTAGTTGTATAGAATAATATACAAATGTATAAGGTATAATAAATAATTCAGTTAAATTAATGGAAATAAAAAATGAGAGAACGTTGTTTACAGATTAAAATAGACTTGAGCACTTGTGACTGTTATATTATAAACCCAAATCACAAAAATTATACATTTTTAACTGCGTATACGTATTTCAACAACTATGTTGTCATCGTCAGCGCAAACCAAAAACTATTTGTTGAGTTTTTGGTTCGCTCTGAAGATGACAACATAGTTGTTGAAATTCGTATACGAAGTTAAAAGTGTATATAATTTACGATTTGGATATATAATAATTTATAATTGTTTACAGAAATTAAAAAAAATTTATAAAATTAAAATTATTATTATTATTCGCTTGTTTGTACACGATTTCAAAGGTATTTTTATAATTGGTTGTTTGTTTGGCATTTATTGTAAACTTTATTAGGTTGTACTCATTAATTAATCTCTAAATTATTGGATGGGAAGTCCTTAAAATAAATATATGCATAGTATATAATTTATGGATATATAATGTTTTAATTAAAATTTATTTTATTTCCATATTGGTGTCGGATTTCTAGACGATTCTGATATGTAAATACCTTATTATCTACCCCTGTTATCTGCAGCTTCTTGTCCATCGGATGTTAGGTTCCATTAATTTTATATTATTAACCATAACATATTAACCAGTCTTACCACATTAACCTTGGTCTCCTTAAAGGCCTTTTTTCTATAGTGTCTTCCTCAATCACCTGATTATCTAACAATCCTTGTATATGTTACACATAGCCCGCACACATCAATCTTCTTTTAGTAGATTGATGTGACCGGGCCATATAAAAATCTATTTTATCATTCATCATGATTAGTTATTTATATACATCAAGGCTCAAGTATTGTTATTAAATTACAATTTAAAACTTTTATTTTCAATATTGCATATTGTTAGTTCTCAGTAATAAATTTTATTAAATTCATTAGAATTTCATGAAATTATTAAATAGACGAATGATGTGCGGTATACAATGATTTTGTAATTGACTAATTGAAATTGTATTTTAATATAATAACTCAGTGAAGACTAGAAATATATTTAATTTAATTGTGTTTAAAATTATATAGCAATGAGGTTGGATTTAGGAATATAGAATAGGTAACATTAACATTTGTAAAGAAAAACTATTATAGTTATTATAATAATCCACCATTATTGTTTTTTTTTAGCTAATCTTGAAATCAATTACCTATTAATCTTTTCTCGCAACCACGATTTTCCGCATTTAGGAATGGAGATTTAAATGCATTAATAAGATTTAATTCATTCAGTCTTTGATGATATAAAATTAGGTCTTAAAATTGAATTTATATCTTGAAGTTTTAGAAGTAATTGTTTATTTATGGCCACTGATTTATTATGTAATAATGCGTAAATGATTGGCTGTATCTATTTATTTATAAGTACACAAATCGTATAAACTTAAAAAACCAGCCTTATAGTATATCTACTTGCAAATATGTATTCATTCCGTGGGCGATTTAAATCCATTTAAATCCATTTTAATCAATATAGGTATCAATTAATTAACACAATAAAATAAAATATATAGTACCAAAAAGTCCATAAAATATGGTATTTATTTGTTCAAATTTACTTGGTTCACGATTCATAAAATATTTGACCTCATCAGTTATTACATATTTATACAACAAATATTTGTGTATAATTAATAATTATGATATGAAAATGTACTTCAATAATAATAATAATCCTACATACAGATATACTGGATTTGGAATTAATTATAAGGATATAATTATACTTGCCATCTGCTAGATTTTATTTATCTAAATACGTATATTTTGAGAATTTTTATAGGAGTACAAAAAAATAAAATAAAAATAAAAATATGTTACGCTATTTGGATCGAATACGGCGATGGTGGTTGTTTCCGCTTGTGAATAGATTCATTTCGTCGAATCAATTGTCGCTTTAACCAATATTGTTCCTATGTTAGAAATCTTTTATTATTTCAAGTCACAATAGTATGTTCAGTATAAAAATGCTATTAATTTAAGCAAGACAATTTAAATGCCAATCGTGTTTGTTCAAGTGAATATTTTATATTTATTGTAAAAACCATTATGTACATATCTCGATAAGTTACCTAACGGTTTATCTATGCTTATAGATAGGTATATCCCTTATAGGTTTGTTTTGATTCCAAATTGTCTATCGAATCTAGTATCTATGTATTTTTTTTTTGTCCAGGAAAAATGAGATATTTTTTCATTATGTTCAATGTTGGAATTTTTTTTATAACAAAAAATCATATTTTATTTTATTCAAGTATTTTAACAAATTCTTATAATAACACACTTTGTATCCATTGTAATTTATATCATTGAGATTATATTATACAGTATTACATATATTAGCAATTTTAACAACTTCGTAAACCATAATCTAACATCCAAAAAACATATTTCCCCAATTGCGTCTTTGATGCCACCGTAATATAAAAAGCACATACGTTATTCTAGCTGTATTCAAAAAATCTCAATAATCGATAGACATATGTAATTATTTTCAATACCCATTAAAATTTTTCGTCAACATGTATTATTTTGGTATGCAATTTGATCGAATGTTAAGGAAAAAATGGGCCTATAAATTTGAAGTTTTTACCATAATCGTATATAAGCACAAAACCAACGATTAATTTTGGCTATTCATAGCAATTTTTAATTTTGAAGTTTTTCGTCATATGTGTTAATTTTAATTACTATCGACAGTGATACTTATGTTATATACACCAAAGCTTTCATAAGAATCGTTTTATCAAATTAAATGATTTTTATTACTTTCAAATGCAATTTATCCACCACCAGTATCCTACCCAAAGAACGAAATGCTTCTATCCCCTACTGACCAACTTTTTAAAAATAATTCTTATAATATGACTTATTAGTACATTTTCTAAAGTCACTAACATTATGCATCTTTTTTTATTATTATGTTATTAGTGTCGTCTCGGTGTGAAACTTTAAATAGTTTGCACAAATTAAATTATAATGAAAAATAATATTATTCTGTATGGAAAACGAATAAGGTTATCCGAGTTTATCCATCGGGTGACAAATATATGGAAGTTTGGAAAATATTGTTTTAGGTACTTATTTACAATTAAAAATATGTATATACATGATGAGTTGATTAGTGAGGTTCAAAGGAGC
This sequence comes from Pemphigus obesinymphae, assembly GCA_025469235.1. Classification (NCBI taxonomy): domain Eukaryota; kingdom Metazoa; phylum Arthropoda; class Insecta; order Hemiptera; family Aphididae; genus Pemphigus; species Pemphigus obesinymphae. The sequence goes on along the minus strand of JAIPRL010000810.1, from coordinate 82,764 downwards.
GACTAACCATTCTCGGATAGTCATAATTGCTGCTTGGTCGGCGGTCTGGCTCCTGGTTGGTTAGTTGTTTGGATGGTTGGCTGGTCAACAAGATAGAGTTGGTCGACTGGTTATGACTACTTACTTTTCATAGATCACAAACACCGGTTCACTAGTCCCGTAAACCGTCAAGTGACGTGGTTTTGAATACTAAGGAAAGGAAAATGGAATGCTTTTCTGACCATACGTTCATATATAATAATATAAACAACACACTGTTTGTCACTTTTGTAAGTCTTACAAGAGTCTTTCACATACATCACGTGTTACGATAGTGGGGATATCGGTCGGCCAGTAGACAGTGATAGGAGACAGATAATGAAACAGCGTATTAACATTTTTTGAAGATTATAATGAAAAAAGTAATTAAAAGTAGCTTATGACACTATACGGATCATACCGAATCGATTGACGCAAATTTCATGAAAATCTGAGATTACCTCGAGCACACATCGAATATGTTACGTCTTTATATGATGGTATAGATATGTGTATACCTAATCAATTATAGTATGTATAAAAAGTAGATTTCGAAGGAAAACAAAATGGGTATGGAACCCAATAATTGATATAATGTCCGATAAGTGATAATAGTAATATAGTTAATACTGTTAAAAGGACATATTGTTAATGATTTCAGTATACGGAACTAGAGTTTTCTTATGAACAACGCAATACACTACAATACTATACGGTATTAAGTGAAATTTATGGTGTAATAGGAGACGATATATATCGTGTTTTTCTAATGGTGTACGTTTTTAGTGAAAATATAATAATTTTGTAAATCAGTTATCGCGCGCGCACTCGGAAAGACATTGTGCGACGGTGCGCGGTCCGGACAAAACTTAATTACGAAAATTGTTTTTTCTTCTATTCCGTATATTACAGTTTGCCCTCTTCATTTCTCCGCCGCGAACATGCGTTTCCTCTCGTAAACCTAATATATATATATGTTTTCCGGATGTGTATAGTATATATATATATTCGGTACTATATACACTAGCCGAGCTCGGGTGGTCCGGAAGGGATAAGGGGAAGAGGTTTATCCAAAGTGGTATAAATGGGCTCGGACGTCCCGTCGCGTTAATAACGTCCGCGCGACATAATCCCTCCTTTTTTTTTTTTCCTACCCCCTTCTTTTCCCACCAACTGCGGCGCTTCCACGTCGCACATCCGACACACACACACACACACACACGCTCGGCGGCGGCGGCTATACGTTCCGCTGCCATCTTTTTCGTCGCGTTTTTAATTTCACACTCCCCTAAGTGAAATTAGTGAGCTCACTACGGTCGAGATTCACCTATTGCTCTCCGAGTCCGGAACGACGACACCGCCGCCGCCGCCGCGCGCGTTCAATCTTCATTTCGCCACCGCCGCCACCGCGCCGCCGACAGCTCTCGCACCCGCCGCCGGCCAGATGACCTGGGCGGGTAGCTGTGTGGACCGTAAGCGGGCGGATGTCCCGACGTTCACTGCATCCGTCTTTGTCAACCTTTTATTGTCTCTGAGGTGCCCGAGGTATGGTACAATTAAAAAAAAAATAAAAATTACGGATCGCGCACGCCCCTGGCGCGTGTAAACGCCACGGTATGATACTGTATCGACCACGTCCCGCAGTTCAATACGGCTACAGCTACAACGGCAGAAAGTAGATACGTTTTTCCGGAAGACGATTGTTATCGCAAGTATAAACGAGTTAGGCTAGACCACTCTGCTGGTGTGCTAAATCACCGGTATTCCAAACGTATTTTAAACGATCATCTACAAACATTATGAAACAAGACGAATAATGTCTGTCGCCACCTCCTAGTTAGTGGCCAAATCTAGTGATGGGCAAATTCGGTCTTGGTCTTGGTCTTGCGAAAATTCAAGACCAAGACCAAGACCAAAATTTTACAATTTCATAGCAAGACTGAAATAAAAAATTATGCAAGACCAAGACTTGACTGCAAGACTCTTGCAAGTCTTGCTTTTAAATTAAATAAAAATTAATGAATTAAAACACGTTATTTATTACATTTTTTTTCTTGGTATACATTATTTATAATTCCACACCAAATCTACAGATTTCTCGTAATGCAATCATTAATATCCTATTGTAATATTTTTGGAAATGATTATCGTTTATCGAATAAATGGGTAAACAGATATTTTACTATTTCTTGAAAGTTCGGTGTTATCGAAAACAGTCAACTACACTGGTATCTACATAACAGGTATAACAGGTATCTACCCAATTATTTTTTGTGAGCGGAGGGAGGGAATTACCCCCATTACTCCCTGTATCCCCCCTTCTGTACGTATAAATAAATTATTTATTCTTATTTATAACTTTGGTAAAAAAAAAAAATCAAGGCTGCAAGAATTTTGCAAGACCAAGATCAAGACCAAGACTAAGACCAAGACTGACTTCTACTGAGTCAACAAGACCAAGACCAAGACCAAGATTGAGTCAATACGACCAAGACCAAGACCAAGACTGAGTAGACAAGACCAAGACCAAGACCAAGACTGCCATGGTCTTGGTCTTGGTCTTGCTTTGTGCATCACTAGCCAAATCAACAACGTTCCTCGAACTGTGCACTATGGACAGACACAACGGGGATATAATGCGTCTAAATTTATGTCTAGAAACCCGAAACCATAAACAAGTTCAGTAAAACCTTTCCTAACGGACACCTCCCAATAGCAGACATCTGCAATAGTGGACTATTCGAACGGCCGACACCTATATAGAATGGTACCGCTAGATAAAATTATAACGACCTCGCCCGTTGCCGATAACATTACGAGAAAACAAAAATAAAAATAAATACAATACCAAAACGATACGAATACATTCAAACGATAACACATGAAACGATAATATGCACGAAAATAACGACGCTTTGATTGTCAAAGTTTCGTCTGTGTTGTTAGTTAAGTGATTAGTTTTTGACGCGATAAGTGTATTAAAGAGAAAGAAATTATTCCTCAGAGAAAAAATTGAAATTATCGACTTCTATCTCTTCAAAAATATAGGAGTTTGTGCACTTGCAGAAAAGTTTAATGTTATAAGAATTTATGTCGTGAACATCGTGTCAAAAATAATGAAATGTACAAAGCGTGGACTGAAATTCGAAACAATGAGTGAAAATTAACGAAATTAAGAAAATGTGAATGAGTTAGTCCAACAATTCAAAATCTTTAACGTAAGCAACTGCTTTAAACATATGTTGCTGATTTAGATGCTGGTGACTTTAGTGATATTAATGTTTTGGAAGATGTGTATTGGCTGGCTTCTGTTCAAGCTCACGTGAAGCCAGAAATTGTAAAAAGTCCTTCTTGCGATCTATTTTCAGTAGGTAACCAAGAGTCAAGAAGATAAACAATCAGGACACACAATTTATACCATATTATAGATAATGCATTTTTTTTATCTCATCACACTGATTGATAGCCGTATTGGAGCAAACAACTTACTATATAACTACGGAACCAAAACATTCCCACTTACGAAGATAATGTATAGAGAAACCCTCACTGGAGATCTAAAAAGCACTGATGAGGAAGTAACGAAGAAAACGAGCTTGAAGATGAAACTTAAAAAACACACATTACGAGTTTACGGGACTCATTGGCTACTGTAAAAAATGTAGTTCGTTTAATTTCGTCAATAGAGGCGGAATACAGCTCTATATTCTCTTCTACGGTAACCTTGGAAAATTAACTTACTAAATAATAAAAATAAACTAGATTGTGCATAGGTGGCAAAATTATTAACAGATCGAGCTGACCGATGGAATTAAATAATAATATATATTTGTGTATGCACCTGATTATTTTTCTTTTCATATATGCACGTATGTATTAAATTATACATTAACTATCATCATTATCTTTAAATATAATTAAATCCAATTAGTAATTACACTATAATTTAATTTTAACTACGAATTTCAAACATTTACACTCTCTAAAAAGCGGACACCTCCGAATAACAGACATTTCGGCGACTGAGAGTGTTCGTTATTTTAGAGATTTCACTGTGAATAGATATGTGTTATTATATAACAAAATATGCGCTATTTATCGTTCAAGAATTTAACTGATTTTTGATTTATCGTTTCAAATAGTCGAATTGATTTAAAAGGTAGTCATATACGGGGTATTTAAGTGGTGTTATAGTAAGTAACATTCACTACGTACAGCGTACGACACTTGAATATAATCTATTGCTCTCTATGAGATCGATCTTATGACTTTGAAATATATAGTGGGCTACAATACTAGCTTAAATTTATCATATGTTTCTGATCTATCAACATAATTTAACACCAAAAAAATTTATACGATTGCGATTATTTTTCCATCGTGATAGACATACTTTAACAGGTCAACGGGTGGTGGAGAACGTAAGCAAATAATTAATAACAAAAAAAATATGACATACCGTTTTTCGTAGAGGTGAGCCGATATAATTTTTTTCCAATATCCGATAAACCGATATTTGTAATCGATATAAAACCGATACCGATCCGATATTTGGGGAACCATAGGCCGATATTGAAAATAACCGATATATCTGTTGAAAACCCGATAAACGATATTAACCGATACTACAATACAACAGTCGAACATAGTTATATAGTTGGTGTGACGAGTGATAAAATTCATAGATAAACAATATGATACCATAAAATATTTTGTAAATATGCTAGACGTAAACCGATATTCGGTATTCTGATATCCTTCATATTGACCGCTATTCGATATTGGCTCATGGCGATACTCGCCTCTGGTTTTTACTATCACATGTGTAAACGCGGATTATGAACATAACATCTGATATCAAAATCGCCGGTACTCCCTATTCGTTTTCTTACTCTAATGTCCGGTTGCATGAACATAGTTCAGTGAACTGTCGGCACGATAACGTATCGGTTCTGTTTATTACAAGTTATAGAACAAATTGCGTTTAATGAAACTGTTGTGAATAGTAGGTAATAAAACTGGGTGACTTGGAACGATATTGACATTTTTATTACTCTCACAAATTCATTATTAATAATTAAACTGGATACAAAATTTTATGGTGTCGCATACCTTCAAGGAAAATATTAAGCAAAATATACCAACACTTTGGATCCAATTGAAGCAAAAAAAAAATTGTTCCAAATCATTCAAATGTATTATATTATAATAATTTAATAAAAATATAATTGATTAATATATTAATCAATATATAAACAATATTACCGTAATCTTACATCACTATAATATCTGTAATAGATGAGGTCCTACTCTAGAAAAGCCATACTATGTATTTTAAATGACATTAATTCTATATTAAATTATAATTTATAAAGAAAAAAAATATACATAATATTATGTACATCAATAAAAAAATTGAATAAAACATTTAAAATTATCCAAACAATTCGTCGTAAAATGTAAAAGACAATATAATATAATATTAGTTAGATTATTTCTGATTTTTTGTTGAATTGGACGATCAATATAATCACAGTGTTATCAGTTCAGTGACTGGTATTTATATTTTTGATACACAAAGTAAGTGTGACATCAGCAAAAGACTTTATAAGTAAGTAAAACCTAAACAAATTATATGTCTATAAGAAATACATGGGAATATTTATAAATTCAATTTTTTAAGTTAAAAACGCTTAATTAAGTTATTATTAATTTATAATTAATAATATTGATTATAAAAATTATAATAATTAAAATTAATTAATTAATTAATCAATTAATAATCATTTATATTAAGTTATATAATTAATATTATACAATTATGATTTTTTATGGTTAAAATAACAAAGTATGATATAATATTTATAAAACTATGAGTACATTTTTAAATTTGATTAAAAATAAAAATGCGCGCTAAAGATTTGTGGATATTGATAACCTATTAATAAATACTAAAATTATTTTATATTGTATTGGTTTTACAATAATGTGATTTTTATATTTGTAATACACTTTTTCATAATATTAACATATTATAAATATAAATAAATACCCAGTTTCTACAAAAAGAATTTGTTTTTATTTAACAAATACGTATTTCGAAAACAATGTTTTCATCTTCAGTGTTAAACAACTACTGAGTCGTTCGGCGCGTATACAT
>JAIPRL010000810.1:41692-76486 GCA_025469235.1 Pemphigus obesinymphae | reverse complement strand
CACTGAAGATGAAAACATTGTTTTCGAAATACGTATTTGTTAAATAAAAACAAATTCTTTTTGTAGAAACTGGGTATTTATTTATATTTATAAATAATTCTACAAGTAACTCAACACCAAAATATTAACATATTAACTGTTGATTAAAATTAAAAATTATAACTATTCATTAATATTATGTAGGTACAAAGGTGTTATTTTAGTTTAATATATTATATATAATGTGATTAGAATTAACCTAATTTCCTTTGTGAGTATTCATCTTTTTTAAATTATTTTTTTATAAACTTGAGATACTTATTTCACTAGATACTACAGAAAAAATTAAAAATACTTTCTTTATAGTACCAACTAGAACCAATTTGCTATGAAAAAAGATCTACTTCAAAACTTCTGGTCGAAAAGTTGCTCACAGAGAAATAATAACTATTATTGTAAAACCAATAGATCCTCCCTCCGCTCAAAATCGAATAGGTGTTGTAGGTATTATTTAAATAATTGTATATTTAATAGCTAGGTAATCACAATTAATATATAAACTATATTTTAGCTGTTATAAATTTATTATATTAGATATTCATAGAAAACAATACTTATAAATATATATAAAAATAATAAATTAGAATTAATACTTTTCGACGGGTTGGTCTAATATACTAATTGCCTATTTAACATGCCTGTACATGATATGTAATTTGTTTCATACTAGCTTTAACAAAAAATAATTTTTGAAACATATCTTGCAAGAAATGACAGTTTCTATTTAGCTGTTTTTGGTTATTTTAGGTAGATATAGCCGAAAAACTAAGAGCACTTTTTTGAGCCATAATTGCGAATGCTCGTTTCTATGGCTTATGGCAGTTATTTTTATAGAAAACTGAGTGATTATATCTATGCAATATATTATATATATATATATATATATACACCCTATAACTCTTATTTTATGTACTACATGGAAAACCCTAGAAAATATAACTTAAAAAATAAATGAGCATTATTAATTTATAATTGACAATTTATATTATTCTATTTAAACTTTTTCCCGCCAAATTAATTTTTTTAGTAAATTTAAAATTAAATAAGAATTTTATTCGAATCTTATATATTTAATATTTTGTGTTAAATATAAATATTTTAATTGCAAATCATATTTTAAATTATTCCATGCGTATTTCATATGGGTGAAATGTTTATTTGAGGTTAAAGTTATTATATTGTCTTTGGAATGACCTTAATGACATAATCACTATCATCACGTATTGAGAGCTGACCTTGATGATTTATTTTAATCTGTGATAATACTATAATATGTAACTCGTTCTCAATACGCTCGATACGGGTAACAAATGACAAGACTCAAATTGATATTGGTAGTAGGTACCTTAGTACCTATAACCTATAATATAATATAGTATATAAATAATATATGTTGGTCGCCTTTCCCGTCCATCGTTCCGTGTTTACTATACAATGTGCGTACTTGCGAGTTTATATTATAATATTATAATTTATATGCGTAAGTGTAACGATATCGCTAACAGTTTCACACTAGTATTTACGTGTAAATTGCAATTTGCATTGATAATCCCTCGTTTTTTTCCTAACTAAATGCGTACTAACTAGAATTCTTAATTAAATACTTTAAAAATCAATCTATTCCAAAAATTCTACTCAACTCATATACCAAAAATTGTTTTTAGAGAAAAATAAAACTCTAATATTGTAAGATCAAGAGATCCTTCATCGCTTCACCCAGATACTAAAAGTACTTATATAAATACATATCAACGCATTTATTTAATAATGCATTTGAAGTATTTTCATATACTTTTTATGTATTTAAATAGTTATGCTTTAGGGACTTCATTGATTTTTGTAATATTATTACTTTTCTAATATTATATGTATTGTGTTCTGGAATTATTGATATAATTTAATAATTTTACTTACTCGTATTAAAAAAAAAAATAAATACAACACACCTACTATATAACAAAACAATACTATTTTAAACATCACTATTATCGATATAATTATACTATTTATATATAAATTATTTATTATTATATAATAATTAATACTGTATGCTTTAAAATAATATTATTAATAAACGAAATACATAATTTAAACTGAAGAAATATTTAACCTTTTAACTGCTGCAGACGTATTAGTACGCCGGGCGAAAACATACCTTTGTTTGTTGCAGATGTAATAGTACTATCTGTTGTTTATAAAACCGAATAAGCGGGTTATCGACTTAGTGTATATACCGAAAAATAAACACAAATTAAACAGACTTAACTATGGAAAAAAAACGTTCTAATCTTAGTTTCCCATTTATGAGAGACATTTAAAATTTTTCTCATTTTTATTGATTCCCAACGTGGTTGCCTGCTAAATACCGTTGTTATCATTTATTATTTGAGTATTGTTTTTATAAAACGTGATCGAATTTTTTATATTAAATAAGCTATTTAAAACGATAATATGTATTATGGTGTTTTATTGTTTTTATTAAAGTATGCGCTAATGTGCCATGTTTGGGAACAAGGGTGTCATACGATTTTAAAACTTAAATATCTCAGTCAATAATGATTTTATTTTTAACTTTAATATATTTTTCAAGGTTACCATATATATAATTAAGGTGCAATAAAAAAAAAAAAAAATACAAAAATATCAAAAAAATTCAGCACAGTTGGGTAACAAATGGGTTACAAATGAAAAAACAGTGTGGCAGTGAAAGGGTTAAATACAAGTAATTAGAATTACAAATATTATTTGAAATACTTTCCAAATACTATTTTTCTGAAGAAGGTATTCAAAATGTACAAAATAAGTATTTATATACTTTAAAAGTCTTCGGTGTTTATGTTTGGTGTTAATTAAAACGTTTATATTTTTGTCAACAAAAAGATACAACTAATAGTCAGTAGTATGTTATGTTTTTTGTTATTTCGGTTCTCAATTTTATTAAACAATGTGTTTTTTCTGACGCATCTATGGAAAATAAGTTCAATTACTCCCATACCCAAGTTTGGTGATGTAGGAAACGTAAGAAACTATAGGCCTTATTTATTCTTAGGCATGTCCCTAAATCGTTGGAGTCGTTAGTATATGTTAGTATATGTAAGTATATACAGCCTTTTATATCCTATGTCTTAGTAGATGAGCAGTATGGCCGCATGGGCTTAGATCATCCCGTTCTGCTATTTCAAATAATCTCATTTTTCCTAACTTTATGTATACGGTTTTCGAAGACCATGCATGAATAGATGTAATTTACATACATTTTTCCAAAGAATTTGGTCGTTTTAACCATACACTACTTTTAAAAGTCCATAAAAGTACTGTTTTTGGCCAACCTATTATTATAATGATCTTGGACAATGGTCAAGGTATACCTATTTATCAAATATAATACAACGAGTAAAGATTCATAGGGTAATATATATATATATATTCCTCTGTTATACCAGTTCCTTCCGGTGTCCTTAAAGGTTACAATTAACTTTTTTTTTAAATTACTATTATTTAAATATATTATTAAAAATCATTTAAAAATAGCATTAAATCTTTTTTATCACATAGTCCTTTATCATGTATACTGATGATTTAAAAATGTTCAAAATATTTCTCATTACTTAGTGTCTTGGACTGTCATTTTTGGTCTTGATTTAAATGTGTATACGTGTCAATCAATAACTTAATATATCTCGAGTAAATGTGTATTTTACTTATGCCATTCACGGGTGTTAATTTATCTTCGGTTATATCTAAAAACGATTTAGGGGTATCATATTTACGCGTAGTTTATACTTTCATCCCCATATTGAACAAGGTTTTAAAAATATAAAAAAAATGTTAAATATGGATTGTTATTAATTTTAGATTTTTATCTATTTAAAATCTTTATACTGTTTTTTCGTTAGTTTAACATTTTGAATTAAGAGTATTTTTTGGTAATTTTGGATTCTTACACAGCTGATAGTGCCCAGATCATGAGAATTCAGTACCGATTTCTTTGTTTAGTTTTATTGCACCTTTACTGCATGATTATTTTACGTACTCAGTCACCTTAATCTATCTTTCCTTGCTGACAGAAATCTTTTTTCATTTGTTCTTCCTACTAAATCTCATTCGAGGTAACATTGACGTTCATTCCCTATTTTCTAGCATTAATTTTAAAATTCCTTCTCGAGCTATTCGTTTACGCTCTTTCCATTTCGTTCTTTTGTGCATCACAAAATATTCTAGAAATTAGACACTTTTTAGACTGATGCGTATTGTATATATATATATATATTATATATAATTATTATAAATATATTAATATATACATACAACTAGTGGTATTGCTAATTAAAACCTATATTTTGTTATGTTCTTATATATTTGTAATTTAATTTAATCAAAATATACATGGTGTTTTTGAAATGAATACACAAAGTTTGTACATATACTCAGTGGAGTGACCCAATGACGAAAGTTTTGAAATTTTTTTCTACACGGAATAATATGAATTTTTTTTTATGAACTATCATGAAATATTTATACATGTATTGCAATATTTTAAGAATAAATTAGGTATGTTAGATATGAATAAATAAATGATATCATAATATTTTCTGAAAATTTCTCATATGAATCGATATATCACACCATTTTTTTCATCATGGCGACATCAGGCGACACTGAGCGTCAAAAGTTATAAATGGGCAAAAATGAGGGAAAATTATGGGACGTATTGATTCATATGAGAATTTTGCAGGAAACATCATAGTGTATTTATATCAAAATACAATGAACAAAAGGTCAAAAACTTAGGTTTTAAAGGTAGAAAAATAATTTAAAAACTTTCGTCATTGGGTCACTCCACTGAGTATGGGTACGAATTATGCGTATTTATTTCAGAAACTCCCTGTATATTTACAAAATGTTTGTAAGTTAGGCTATATTTTAGACTCCGGCAATTGTTTAGTGGCCGTTATCGCAAAAATACCTTTGAAATAATAGCTGGATATTCTAAATTTTCCCTCCCTGCAAGTAAATAAAAGTTTTTACTATTATCACTTAAAGAATATTATTAATACTCATAGGTGTGTCTAATATTTCTCCATAAATATAATAAAAATGTTTTATTTATTTTAGTTATAAAACAACCGTATTGATAAGTAAATTTTTTTATTTTTGAGTATTATATATTTTTTATTTAAAAATGTTGCCAAATAATATAGTGTTCAATATTTCATAAAAATAGGTATAAATATGGTAATCGATATGCGATATAATCAATACGATTTATGATCCAAAAGACTTAATTTAAAACGTGTGAAAAAAATATTATAATATTGAAATTCATAAAGTGTTAGGTATTATAAAAAATTATGTTTTATTTTCATAAAAATCTGTACTTATGATGATAGGTTTTAATTTATAATATAATCTTGTAATAATAATAGTCTTAATAATTGAGTGAGTTGAATAATTATGGTATATACTATACAAGTATTATTAAAACTTAATCATACAGAAAATTTATTTTATATTTTAACTAGTGTACTTTCGAAACGGTTTTAAAATATTTAAAAATTATAACTTTACCAATAAATTTTATCAATGTCATACAGAAAACAATAAAAATATAATTGTATATTATGTGATGATATTATGTATGTATATGTACGTTATATGACTTTAAAGAGTCAGAAATAAATTAATTTCAAAATATGGCTTCACCACCAGATTGAATAAAAAAAAAAAATGACTTGATGTTTGCATTAACTTCACATATGAATGACAGTCCAAAACAATTTCATAAATATGATATAGGATTCTTTAAATAAAAATTATTTATTAGTATTGACGAACCGAAATCAACGTAATAAAAATATACTTTGATCTTCTAAATTAATTAAAAAAAAAAAAAAAAAAAAAAAAACACATCGGCATAGGTAGTTTTTATACATTAATATATATATATGGTATATATTGTAATTATACACAGTCATTTTAGATTCTGAACGAACCCAGTCTTTGTATTCTGTCTGGAACTTTGATAAATGTATATTAAGGGATCTGATAAAATATCCAATAGACTAAAGTAATCACGATGCTATTATATGTATATATACTATATAGCTACTAATTAAAAAGTAAAGAATATAATGTTATGTGCCTATAACTGTGTTTCCTTTGATCTTTAGTATGTTGTTCAGATTAGTTTTCTTCATTTACACTTTGAAGTTTCAAATAGTTTTAATAATGTACTTTTTAGAAACCATAGAATTATATTAATTAATATTGAAATACATAAGTTATACAGTTTTTGTTTGCTATATTATGTTTATGATTGGATTATTTGGTTGCTAATATGAATTTATTATTTAAAATTTTTTTTATCGAATTTCAGTATGTTTTTTCATATTTTATAATAGTTTTTTTTTTCTGGTTATTTCAATGTAATTGCAATAAATTATAAAATATACATTACACCGTTATTTGATAGTATTTGAAAAACAGAAACATACAAGTATTTCGTATTTATTTTAAACTTCCTATACTATAGCCATTTATTTGTTTTACTTAAATGAATATTTAGTAAACGGGATATTTTTAATTTCGAATAATTTCGCGAGGAAAATCGTTATATAAATATATAAATATGTTAAAATATAATATAAATATATTAAAAATATAAATACACTAAAACAGCATTCTCGTATTTATTCATCCTAGGCGGGTCACGTTTTATTTTAACACTATAAATTTAAGAAATGAATTGAAAAGCTCGATTCTTCTTTTTGGGTTAGTTTTTCTGAAGCTTATTTATCGAATTTGTAAGAACCCATACTTTTCCACAACTCTTAACCATTTAAATTGAAAAGATATTTTTCTTCTATTAACTTATTTCTCTTGTTAACTATTTTTTAGAAAAGATGTAATATATTATATCTACATAATTTTTTTTTAATTTTCAGGTTGTTATGGAAGGATTGACCGGACATATAATGTTTGACGACGATGGAAAGCGATATAATTATACACTACATATTGTACAAATGACAATAGATAGCACAATAGCAAAAGTAAGAATTAGTTATTTTTTGTTTGAAATATATTTCATAAATATTATATTCAATAGGTACCTAATAAGTTTATATTTTGTACTGAATATGTATAAAAGAAAATATTTTTTATTCATAATTAAAAATCATTATTTTTATAGTTATTAATGTAATACATAATTGTTACGTGTACAAACATTTACATTTTCAATAAAATATAGGTGTTAATTATATTAATTTTAAAAAATATAGAATTTATTAAAATTTATTTATTTAAGCTTTTTTCCTGTACATTAATTTATAATAAAAATATAAAGTTTTTTTTATGTAGGGAATGAACTATATTGCTTGCACGTGTCTGTCATATGCACATGTCCATATTTTATTATAATACTATTAACAACAATTTAGATTGCAGAATGGTCAGACACAGACGGCTTCAAAACTGTCATTAGCAAACCGGAAAGGGTTCCCACCTTAGGACACTCACACAAAGGCAACGGTACATTAATCGTGGCCACAGTGATGGTGAGTGCATTCCAGTTATATTTTTAAGTTAATTATAACCGTAGCTAGCAAATATAATACTTTCTAGGAGTAACTGTAGAATTTTTCCATAGTTCTGAGATCCACAAGCACAATAATTTAAACCATCAATTTAATGCAAACTAAAGAATAGGCGTATGAAGTTGTAATGGCAACTCAAAGATATCCAAATTTATCTAAATACGTTAACAAAAACTAAAAGCATATCTCACACAAAAAAAAAAAAAAAATAACAACTGAAAACGAAGGCTACATTAGTGTCAAAAGTGAAGAAGGAGTATACAGATATTTAAAAAGATAAAATGCCGTAAATCTTTTGAGATAGTGCATTGTTCCGGAGGCCCTCAAAGCTTGGATGAAATACGAGTATCATCGTACTAAAAACTTTGAACATTATCAATTTATGAACATCTAGTGATGAACGAGAGTATGAAAAAGATAGAAAGAGAAAGAGAGACGAGTGTGTGTGTTGGAGATAGACTGATGTTATGTTGCTAAGCTAGGAGTTGAGAGTTAAATTGGTTTTAGACGAACCGCCAGAAGTCGGTGATGTATTTCGTACATACGCCCCTCAGTTTCCTTTCTGTGTCATACCAAAGTACGGTTTAGTTTATAAATCATATTTGTTTAAAAAAGTTGAGAATTTCGCATATGGGATAGGATAAACATTTTTAACCAAATTTATGACATTTTCACATATATACACGTAAATTTAATACACATCGTTAATTTCACGAACTATTTTATTTTTATTATATTTATAGTGATATCTAATTTTAGGTAATAATGTGATATGAAAAAAATTGATTCTAGATATTATATTAGTATTGGTGCCAACTTAATATATTTTTGGAATCTCGAACTATTTATGAAAATATAATATAGGTTAATTTAATAAATTGTTAGTGTCAAGTACATGATTTTTACATTTAATTTTACAGGAAGAGCCATTTATTATGTTTAAGAAACCTAAGTATGGTGAATCATTGGCAGGAAATGATCGATTTGAAGGATATTGCAAGGATCTAGCAACGTTATTGGTTGATAAAATTGGAATGAAATGTAAGTTATAATATTTTTAATTATAGTAAAGACCATAATCTTAATTTTTGTTTATATAAAAATAATTTAAACATTAACTTTTATTTCAATTCGAATTTTGTTCCTTAAGTTTTTTTCAAGAATAAAATGAATACCTATAATTTTATTTGTATATATTTTGTAATTATTAAAAATTAGAAAGAAAAGTTAATTAATTTGATCAATTTTACACGATGATTCTTTATATTTTATGTGCGTGTAATAATAATAACAATTGACAATATATATATATACGAACATATTGAACATTCTATTAACCAGATTGGATTCCGGACGAAAATCAAAGTTGGGGAAAAAAACGCTATCATAAGAATTCAAATTAGGATAATGGAAGAGCTATCGCGCTTCATCTTATCATCCAAACTGTTTATATATATTTTTTCTGTTCGTATCTAACAAATTAGTCTCGAAAGTGTTTTTCAATAGAAAGTCGTGTTGTAGTTCTAAAATAGCGTAAGCATCACTGGAAAACAGTTTTCATTTTCCATTTTACCACAATTATGATATTGTATCAAAACTGCTGACCAAAGAACGCATCCGCCGTCGTCATCGTGTATTTTATAAAAAGGCAACACGAATACATCAAAATCATTTTTTATATATTGTGTATCGAAATTTCTTATAATATATTGGTATGTATGTTTTACCGTCGTACGAGTACAACGTACCTATTATGTAATGTTTGTTATAAGTGTGTGATTTTCAAAATTGACGGTGTGCGTACACAGCATAACAGAATACTATACCCAAGTTTGAAAACTTTTCATAGAAATCTGGGGAACACGAGGACGAGGGAAAGGATTAGGCGTGCCGATGGACCAGCTAGACTATCCCTAGGGTTTCGGGGTCATAACAGTTGATTAACCCAATGGAGCATACAGTTATCTTATACAATACACATGGACGTATCCGGACCCGAATACAGCGTCGCTAATGCTATCCATTAACAAGAAACTGTTTTCCAAAATGGGTGTAAAAGTTGCCTTTTCTTTCTCATTATTTGAGAGAGGCATACAATACATAATATATGCGGACGTGTAGGACTAGAGTATCCGTTTCCAAACAATTGAGAGAAAAGGCGAAGGAAAAGAAGATATAATATAATATAATATAAATAGGCGCGGACATACCGTGATTTAGGACATATTGAAATACTAAAAAAAAAAAAGTATACATTGGCTATGAAATGTAGAAATAAGTGCAATAGATATTAAATATTATATGAACTACTTAATATTTTTCCACTTATACTTGTAGTTGTCACTGGATCCTAAACTGTCTAAATTTCAAACTAAAATAGGTAGTCGAACTATGTATATAATATGAAAAATTATAATATATTTGGTGTATTATGTATTTTATTCGATTACAATTAAAAACCGCACAATTCGAAAAAATAGAAGTAAAAATTCAATAATCGAGGATCTTATACATTATGGCCTGATACCAGTACTATTTTATATGCCAAATTCCGTTTTACGGAAAAATTAATAAGGTTTGTATAATTAACCGATTTGATCTTACTGTTTTTTTTTTTTTTTTTATCTTAAAAGGAACTTATAATTACAGGTCTCATTTAACTTTGATTTATAAAATATATTAATTAAAATCAAAATAAAAATCTAAATTATACGATTTTCTCCTTTTTCAAATAATAAAAAAAAAATTTTTCATTTTTTTTCTCGTGTATTACTTTTTTCGCGAGGTTATTTTAGTGATGGTAATTATAATATGAAATGTACAATATACATATTATATTATATGACTTATATGGTCACCGACACAATATGTAATTTAAATTACCTATTTTATGTTCCTTAATAAGTACATAGACACCGGATCCGGGCCTCTTAACATAATATAGTATATAACCGCACACTTTTTAATATAAAATATATATTATAACACTACAGATATCTGCGATATGTACAATAACTTTGTTCTATATAACTCTTCGACTTTTTTTTCAATAACATTTTTTTTTTATAATTATAACTTACAATTTACATTATATGTATAATATAGGTATATAAATATCATTGTAATAAATATATAAATTTCTGAATTATATGTTTACTATTTCTGTCAGTTCTATTCCAAATACTTTTGAGATGAGATCGTATTATATTTATTATTTTTAAGTTTTCGTATATCTATCCACTCACCGGATATCTAAAATAATGTAATTCTAACATACCATATACCCATGCAAAAAAAAAAAAAAAAATAAAAAATTTACACATATTTACATTTTTATAGAAACCAATGATGTGGATGTAGTTAAAATTATATGCGGTATCAATTCATAAAAAAAAAAAAAAAACGTTAAAAAAACCTGTGTGGTTTCGGTATGTAACGATTTTTTGTGAGTAGGTATCGATCTAAGTTATGTATAAAGCCTTATTAGTTATACTGTAGTTTTGTATTTAAGTGCTGATAATTGTTAACGGTGAGTTCATGACATTTAGATTTTGAAAACAAAAGTCCCCACACTACTTTAGTATGCAAATTGTTTGTGATGGTCGTTTATTATAAAGCAGCATGTCGGTTCTCAAGTTTGTCACAAAGGTCTAAAGTTGTTCGTTGAAATTGCTTGGTCTGTACAGTTGTTATTATCGACAATGGAGTCGATAGTGGAGGTATAATAGTATTGAAAACCCCATTTGACTACTAAAATATTTCGAGACGAGCAACTCGATTAGGTACTAAAAATAGTTCTATATAACGACTTTTCGATACGTTTATCGGTTTTTAATGATTGCTAAAAATAAAATAAAATATTACAATTTATTTAAATAAATGTCGTAAATGAATTGGCAATTTTTGTTGTAATATTACGAAAATTAATTATCTAAAAATTAATTAATATTATGTATTTTTTAGACGAGTTGCGTACCGTCAAAGATAGAAAATATGGAATGGAAAATAGCGAAGTCAAAGGCGGTTGGGACGGAATGATTGGTGAAATAGTAAGAAAGGTAAGTACATAATTAAATGTCTACTGGAATATATGTTTTAGTCAATATTTTTAAAAGTCTTTCATACAAATTAGATTTTTTTTTCTTTTATTTATAAAACTTTAAAACTGTTATAATTATTTAAAAAGACATCAGAAATTTCTTCAACTATCTGGTTAAAATATTAATTGAGTTTGAATTGTATTATAGTTATAATAATTGATTGTTAAAATATGTGCAGTTCAAACATTCTGTCTAAGGGAAAGTAATATGTCATAACACTATATTTCACAGAGACCTATAGAGTACCTAAACATGTTTATGGCAGTGAAATGATTTTTAAATTACAGTTTGATAATAACTGCATGTCAAGAGTATAAATATTTTTCATTTTTTATTAGTTTACAAACACGTTAGAAATAAGAAATAAAAACTAATGACAGTTAACAACATTATCTATCGCCCTATCTAACCGATTTTTGATGTGAGTATTTATACGTTTTAAAAATGGCTAAAAATTAATTTTTTTTAAAATTTTTTAATAATTATTTATCATCAAAATGTTAAAAAAGTTGTTAGATAGATAATGTTGTTAGCTATAGCTCGTTTCTTGTTTCATATTTATTCGACATTTTCAAGTGGATAAAAATAAGAAATGCATAAACATATTTTTAACTAATATCTTGATTATATAACAATAAAAAAATGATATTAATAAATGACTGTTTTTAAATTACTTTTATAATACTTGTAAATATTTTTAAATTGTTGGATTTTTATTTGTCTTAAAATTTCTTAAAAATTGACTCTAAGAAACGTCTTAAAAGTTGGGGTGTGGCATACTCTTAACTATTAGTGGTATTTGCATACTTTACACATTTATATTTTGGTAAAATTGATAAAAATGTCTTTTAACTTATCTATAGTAATATAATAAAAATAATATTACATTACCGTGTTTTATCGATTATTTTTACTTTAAGTAAACATGAATTAATAATATTAATAATTTATGTCAATTAATAATTTAATCTCTTGATTTCTAATATTAAATTATTTGAATCGATTTATTTTATTTGTATCAATATTATATTAGTCAATATAACATAGCAATAACTTAAAACATGTTTTCAATGAACTATTACCTACTAACTTTTAGAAATTGTTTTATTAAATTTATTACATTTAATTTGTTACTTTGTTTTATTAAAAATTAACCATGATTTAAATAAGTTGATACTTATATTATATACGCATAACTTTTAAAACTGGCATATTTTATTTTACCTGAATCTATGGTAAATATTTCTTTTGAATTTATCCATAAATTTCAGCTAATAATACATTAGGACAAATTAATTTATCACTCATAGCAGATTATTTATTTTTATTAATTATTTTTAATTATAATAAAGATTTTGGTATAATAGAAATGTAGAAACTAGAATTTAGACCGTTATTTACTCGTTAAAAGTGTGGAATTTTTGGTTACATTTTATGGATTTAAATTTTTAATCCATAAATAAGGTTAATGTGCTAAAGTATTATAGTAGGTACTATTGTTGCCTTATTACAAGTTTTAATTTCTAGTACAATACATTTTGTTGTATAATATATTTATTTTTTATTAACAGCACAATTAATATTTTTTTAAATCACGAAAGAGCCAAACAAAAGTCACTGTTGCACAACAAACGTAGAATATTTTATTCACAGCATTTTGTTTTTGTTTCATGCTTCGTTTCACGTGATGATTTCAGTTTTAAAACTCCATCTGGCTATGTTTATGTGTGTATATATATATATATATATATATATATATATGTATATTTTTTTCTATTATAATTGTTCAATTTACATGGATCGAATAAATGTGAAAAAAACTACACGGGTTACGATTTTCATTGCAAAGCGTCTGTCAGGGATTATATTACCATCAATTGTATAATTTCGTTATTAACCTCCGCAAAATGTTTTAGTCATCGATGCAAATGCTTTTGCGTTCAGCCAGTGAATTTTCCACGAGTATATTAAAGTATAATTAAATATTTCATTAACCCTTCGTTAGTTGCGCAGTTATTTTAAATGCGAATAGTCGTCTGGGTGGCGGCCACCAATCTACTTTAGCTCGTTGTTAGTTTTCAACCATTGATTTTACATATATTTGCATTATTTACTATAGATAGGTTTAAATATCGTACTATGAATAATAATATATAAATACGTTTGAACTTTGATTACACATTGACTGGAAAATGTCTTGTTTATATATAAAAACTAAAAATAAATACCTACTCAAAGTTCGCCTGTAGTCATGTAATCTATATATACACAATATACATATGTACCACACACAAGGAGACCAATGTATTCAAATACAGAGTGGAATAAGGGGAATGGATTTTTAAAGAAGCAGTAGTGTTATCAATCATTATTTTTAATAAGCTTGACTATTTATATATACGAGTAAAAATTTTATGTGGATATTTCATGCCGATAAGGATTATAAAATACATTGTCGCGTATAAATGATATAGTTTATTAGTGACCAGGACTTGAAAACGGATAATATTGAAAATAACTACTACTAACATTATGTTTTTCGTTAAAATAAAGGAGAAATGAAAAATAAAGTAACCCCATTAGCTATATTGTTTTAAATTAGTAAGTCTTCGTATAGGACTATGTTGTGTATATAAAGTTGAATAATAGTTAATTAAATACGAATCGCAGTTCGACAGATTCATCTACAGATTGTTATTAAACGTTTTACAATCATGTATACAATTATTTCAGATGTCGTTTTCCTAACAATCGATATTATTGCGTCAAGTCAGTTTGCTAATAAAGTGTTCAATGTTTGTAATCATTGTAATCAATGTATAATTCGATAATATTCAACTCCAATAAGTGCTTTAAAAATTAACAAAAAAGTGAATCATAATGATTTTCTACTAAAATGTTCATAAATCGAATTAAAAAAACGGAAGATAAAAAAATAATGGGACAAAAGCGGGATAAAATATGTCTTGTTTAAATTTTGGCGGGACAACGGGACGCAATACTCATGAATGAGACAATCCCTCAAAAAATGAGAAGTATATGGTCACCTTACACTATAATATACATATAATTTAAGAAAGCATCAAAATATATATATATATATAAATTTCCCATTTATTTGTACTATATTTATTAATGAATTATTCTTATTACTGAAATAAAATAAATTTTATTTTATATTTTGAGCAAAAAGAGTTATGGTTTTACGAATATTTTTTTTATGTAGGTACCTATACTTCAAATGTAGGATAGACATTTTATTTAACTATATTCAGGATGGAAATTAGTTTTAACGGTACCTAACAAAAATACATTTTTGATTTTCCCAATATGTACTTTAATGAGCATAGTTAATAATCGTAATTTAGAGGTTTATATAATCAAATTTTTTTGAGTTTTTAGCTTTAAATCCATTTTCATTTTATTTATTAGTTTTTTTTTTTTTTTTTTTTTTTTAATTGGCATTGATCAGTGTATTTATATACAATAAAATGTCTGTTAAAGATCACCTTTAAAAACAGTAATGGTAATTTTGTCGTTCTATCAAGTGTAATGAGAAAAATGCATTGATATATATATATGTGGTTATCTTATCAATACTATAAGATAACGCGATAAATATAATGGGGCAATGGGTCATACTTAATTTTAAAATTGATTATGATGAGTTGTTTAGCGTTTGATAAGCGCAAATAGTTGATATTTATTATTATTTCAAAAGACAAAAAACAAAATACAATTTATCATATTAAATAAAATATAAGAAAAAGTTTGTCTCCAAAAGCCTGAAATTTGTGGAGGAGACAAGAGTTCATATCGTTTACAATGATCTTAAATAAAATACATAAAATATAGGTGAGAAATAACAATATATGTTATAAAAGGAAAAGAGAAAAAATAAAAATATTAATTACAAAACAAAATATAATGGATTAATAAAATTTACGATTATAGTTAATGATTTATGTACATGAAAATTAAAGATGGGTTTTTTCAAAAAAATGACATTCTTGTTTTATAATTGATATATTTCTTATATAAATTGAAGGTACGGAAATCGTTTATATCAATACACAAAGAATTACAGAGCTTTAAACCAATATTATAAGGATTTCTTCTACCAAATTCCGTATCGCATTTAAACATTCTGAAAGCATTATTGTCAATTTGACGTGTATTATAGTTATGATCAAATCCAAAGTCTTTAAAGATAATTAAAGAAATTTAAGAAATTATACGCGTTTCTATTTTGATATGGACAGGAAGTCGACCTGGCCATCGCACCACTGACGATCACTACGGAACGGGAGAAGGTAGTCGAATTCAGCAAGCCGTTCATGTCGATGGCCATCAACATAATGATAAAAAAACCGTCCAAACACAAGCCCGGAGCCTTCAGCTTCCTGTCGCCACTGTCTCGGGAGGTGTGGATCAGCGTCGGGTTCGCCTACGTGGCCGTCGTGATCGTCATGTACGTCGTGTCGCGGTTCTCGGCGCACGCCACTGCCGCAGCGCACGTCCGGCCAGTGCACAACAGCTACGGCGGTGGCGGTGTCGGCAGTGGCGGCATTGGCCACGAACTGCAGCAGACCATACCGCCGCCCCCGCGGTTCGTCCACAACCCGTTCACCTTGGCCAACAGTATGTGGTTTGCAGTGGCGGCCGTCACACAACAGGCTTGCGATATCGCACCCAGGTAAGTGCCGTGCCGCATAATGTACATTGGAAATAGAAATTTAAACGCTAATAATTGTAAGCGGCCCCTACACGATCAATAATATTGTCAACATTCGTATCAATAATATTGACGGAACCATATTGAAGCGAGTATTGATCGTTTAGGAGCATATTGATGTAGATTGTCAATAATTGAGGGAGATCGATAGAAATTTTGATTGACGCGTATTGAATCAGTACACATTGAACGTCTAGGAACGTTTATTGACAATATTTCCGTAATTTTCATTATTAATTATTTTCAATTATTATTATTTTTAATATTATAACTTTAATTATTATAGGAGCACTACGAACTCGAGGATCGAATGAGTATTGATGGCTATGCTTGATGATAAGATTGAAGTACATTGACGCATCCGTCAATTTAAATTGTCAATATTATTGACAATGATATTGATCGTGTAGGGGTCACTTAATGCCCGTCCGGTGCGGCAATAGCGAGCAGTGGCTATTAGGAAATCGGAAAATTCATTACTATTTTGGCTTTTTTTTTTCGTAAATATCATTATGCGATAAACGATATTTTAATGTCATACGTCGAGGTGGTATTGCTACAAATAGCTAAAACACGGTTTTACCACAGATTAAACGAAACCAGATTGTGCACTCGGGCTTAGAATAATGGAATCATGAATAATATGTTGTGATTGGGTGCCCGCTAAGTGGCGTATCCAGTTACAATGAATACGTTTATTGTACGCTTCATTTGCAGTATGTTTGCTACACTGACCGATTTAATCTATAAACCTTGAACGTTATTTACTGTTCATAAATGACAATAAATAATATTAGGATTTAAATCATTAGAAAATCATTAAAGACTTTTAGTTTCTAACATGTGCAGGTAACATTAATTTGGGGGCTCGATATAGTAACAACTATCGAATTCGATTTTATTTCGATGAAAATTTAGTGCACAATCTGGTTTCATTTAATCTGTGGTTTTACCACATGAATGTGATAAACATAGACGCAGAATAATGTTGAAATTAACAATAAATAATATATAATAATAATCGTTGTTTTGACAATTTTGATGGTTACTGCACATCATTGCCAATAGAAAAGCAGAATACTACTTGTATTAAAAAAAAAAATATAAAAATGTATTCTAAATGCTTTCTACAAATTAGTCATATCATTTTCTTCAAGGTCTAAATTTAAACAAACCTACATATATTTACATAATTTTATTATACTTTATATTAATTATACCATATTAGGTATTATTATATGACTTCAAATTAATTCATATTTTCCAGGGTATAATGAGTATATTATATACCTACATATTTCATTTTTATTTTACAGCATCATTATATTTTTATTTTATATGTATACATAATTTGATTATACACATATTTTATTCAAATTAGTTAAAACCCACATATTTATTCAACATTATAATACAATTTACGTAGTTCTGATTTAAATAGTTATATTTTCGATTTATTTGGATTAAGTGCATAAAAATTTATCTGATCATTTCACGTACCTATACCTATCTAGAAGAATTATAAAAAATTTATTATATCCCCCCCCACGTTGTGTCCATCTATCGGTCTGTAGTTACTAGTATATAGTTACCGAGGATAAATTGATTATTTGGTTACTAAGGAGTAAATATTATTAATTTTGTATTATTATATTATTATTTCATAGTTACAAGGAGTATTGTTGATTTAGTTACTAGGGCGATAGATATTTATTTATATATATTACTAGCTAAATTACCTGGGGTTGCCTGTAAAAAAAAATTGTGATTGTTCGACTCCTTTTGGGTGTAACTCGCTATATGGCAGAGTAAATCACTTAAAATAACGTTTAAAACATTTAAATTTCAGTAAGAAACATTATCTAACATATTTTATTAAACATTTACATTTTTTTAAATTCAACACTCTTAAAAAAAAAAAAAAAAAATATATATATATATATCTATATGCAATTTTTTCTCAGAGTCTTACAGGTCTGTTAGGTTCTTAAAACATAACAATACTAAATTAAAAATAATAATAATCAACTACAAATAAAAATAAATTTATATGCAAGTTTATTAACAATGAATAATATAAAAGATAAGCAAAAAAAAAAAAAATTATAAAGATTAATGTTATAAACATAATAAAAATATCAAAAACGGGTTAGTAAAATTTACAAAATCAACAATCTATTCTAAAAAATTATTTCAAAACTTCCCTACTAACTACATTTGATAGTGTGCTTACTCTGGAGCATGCCACATACAATTGTTTATGAGAAGAACAATCTTCTGTGACATCGATTCCCACAATTTTCAGCATTTGATCTTGCGACTTATTTATGATCATAGCAAAACATATTTTAATAAGAAATTGTACTCTCTTGAATTGGAATGGATAACTGATGGTACCATTGGTATGCGAGGAATAAAAACTGATTTGCTTTTTGTAGATCCAGTAATAGTTTTAGCTTTTTATCAGATTTTTCTGAAGAACAATTACATGCAGACGTGTACCATTGCTTAACTTAGGTAGAAAAAAAATTTTTAGAAGCATTATTGAAATACCATCTTTTAAAGTTAGCAAATGTGGTGGAAATTCAGGAGAAGTGAGCAAATTAAGAAACACTACTGGATAATTAACTGTATTATTTACTTCTAATACTGAATTTACAGATCTGTATTTCATAGTTTCTGCTTGAAAACATTCTAATGATATTTCATTTATTTCTGCTGCTGTATAATTTTTTGATGTTAAAATGGCTCGCTCACATAACCAATTCATGGATTTATTCTTGAGATTTTCAATACCAATATATATTTTTTCTATAAGATCTTTTAAAGTACTTACTACTATACTTAATCCTGGAGGTAAAGTAATTTTTTCTTCCGATTCTGGGTATTTTCCATCTTCTAACTTTAAGATAAGTTCAGAAAAATTTCCAGTATTACTGTCTTCTCTCAAATGTATTCTTATATTTTGTATTTTTATTTGAGGCCACAGATACGAATACTTTATACATGCTTTCACCTCATTCACAAATGATCCTCTAGGTATGACTGGTAGTGTTTGCCGAAAATCTCTAGTTAGTAACACAATAACTCCTCCCATTATTAAATTTAAATTTCTCAAATCTTTTAAGCAGTTCTTCAAAGCTTTCAATTCTTTCTTATGTGGCACTGAGCTTTCTTCTCAAACATTAAGCTTACATTGTTTCAAAATTTTTGCCATATTTAATTGTTTATTAACGTTACATGTCTCTATGCAATTTAGATTTAGTGGCAATTTGAATATTGAATTAGCTGTCTTTCCTCCATCTAAAAGTGTAGAAATTGAATAAATGTTTGATGATGCAGCTGCTAAAGCAATGCCATAAGAACTTCTTACTTTAGCCAAAAGTAAATTAATCAAATTTTTCAGCTCCACTAGAAGCATCTAAAAAAATATTTTTTTTTTGAATTCGATTCTATACTGTTTAGAACTTCTTTATAAACCAATAGTTGTTCGTCAGTTAAAGAGGCTTAATTTTTCTATACGATCTCGTTCAAAATATTTATATCATAATTTATTTCTCTAAAATGTTCTCTATTCTTTAAAAGTCCTCCAGTTCTTGTGGATCATAGTAAGCCATATTCTTTCATATTCAAAACACCTAGATTTAAAACAAAATCTTCAAGCAGTATCAAACACCTATTGTATATTTCTTCCTTTGTTATAATATTCTACAGCTGCTGTCTGAAGTATTGGTGAGGAATACTTTTGAAAGATTATCTTTGTACTTATTCCATAGACTCAATGTATCTGAGGGATGGAAAAATATAAGTATTACACTGAAAATTTCTAGTATCTTATAAGTTGAACGATATATTGCTGTTTCTTTTAAAGTAATACCCCAATGCTCATTTCTAATATTATGAAATACTAAGAGTAAGTAGAATTAGGTAAATACCTATACATAAAAATGACCACTAATAACATTCCCAGTTAGACGCATTCTTATTACGGGAAATGTATTTGTACCGAATTTTGCATACAGATTTTGGTTGTAATAAACTTCAAATAAAAATGGATAAATCCTAATTGCTGTAGGTAACCAATTTGCAAATACCACCATAGACTGAATGAATTGACATTTCACAAGCATAATCTGTAGAAGATAGGTAATTGTAGCTATTCGAATTGTAAGACATATGAGTGATGTTATTCTAATGAACAGCCACATGCGAAACAATTGAATTTTGTATCTTCTGGCACCTTTCTTGGTCATTAAATAAATGATAAGAAATTGGTCGAAAAAAACAGGAACCATCTCCGATGATAGGAACAACTAATTGAGGTGTCAACAGGCCGTTTACAATAATCTTTTCAATCAAAATTTTTAACGCTACATCTAATTATAAAATATAAAATATACTACTATTATTATATTATTTTATATTATATTAATATCAAGTTTTATGCCGGCTGTCAACCTGACGCAACCTCAATTAGTCGACTTCTACGACAGGCATGAGGCAACCGTGGAGGTATTCTTGGCCCCCTCCACAGGGCCAAGAAGGAGAAGAAGAAGAAGAAGATATTAATATCATACTAAATTATGTTACCCGGGCAACTCGAATAGCTATATTATTATCGGTTTTACTCCTATACAATTTTGTTTTTTGCCCATTTCAACCCCTTAAATCTTTTTTTCAAAATCCTTTCTTATATCCTACTTCTAGACTATGATATAAATATATCCTGAAAATTTCAAATCGCTAGCTATCACAGTTTAGGCTGTGTGTTGGTTATGAATTAGTCAGTATATTTTATATATTTAGATTATCGTTTTGTTAGTTTTAGATTTTTACACATAAGTATAGTAGGTTAAATACATAGATTAAAAATTATTTATGGAATTATAGTATATTGTTTAAAATACGTCGAGAAACTGGGTATTTAATATGTTTGAAGGATGGGCTTTCCGAACTTGCTCGATATTTTTACTGGAAAATTATAAAAATTATCTTTTATATTTGGAAAATCCGTGTTAAATGTTCAATGTATAGGGATTTGTAGAACAAATTTTACTCAAAAATTTGGTTTACAGGTAAAAAGTAAACACATAATAGTAGAATCAATAAATTCGTTTAATACGATACGAGGTCTATTTTCAGAATCTAATTACATTTTTTATAGCAATTTTTTTCCCCGGATGTTTTATTTAACGATTGAATAATCCGTTATATAAGTTTCTATTCGTATTATAAAATATTTTCCATGATGCCGAGTTCCTTATTATTTATTAATTCTCTTATATTTTTATTGTAATATTAGGTACCTATATGGTTTGCGAACTTAGTTTGTGTGTAGTTAAGAGTACTTATGAGTCATTAAATCGACAACATTTTAGGTATATGAGTATAAATAATTATACCACCGCTAGAATTTCCCTTTCAACCGACCTAAATATGTTTGTTTGTCTGTATTAAGATTTTCGCTTTGGTTTATTATTAATACTTATATTAATGCTTTTATACTTATGTTTAGGTCATAAAGTATACTTCGGTATATTTTACTTCGTGATATTCTAGATATGCTTTTTATAGGTTGTATAGGTATAGTTTGGATGGATGGAGATTATTATTTTATAGTAAATTACTAAGATCTGTATTGATTTTCTACGAGTTTGTCCACATTGAATAATAGCGTTTTATTTTTACTATTTTTGATAGTTTTATGTTGTTTTCTTTTGCAAGTTTTTTTTATAGATCGTATATTAAAATGATTTGTACATTTTTAAAATGACAAAAAATGAAAAAAAAAACTTATATATATATATAAATAAATAAATGAAACAACAATTTATTGCTGAAAAACACGTTATTGAGTACATATTGGGGTCGAACGAAAGAAATATGATGGGAAAATAACTTACTATCGAACTGGGACTATTGTGTGAATTATTTGGTGTATGCATGTGCTATAACATAAAATCGGGATATCATTATTATGATTTATAGTTTTAGGCATCGGATATAATAATAATATACACATTATATATGTATGCATTTTTTCATTATTTTTCGTTTTCCCCACGAGTGTATTTTCAATATAAATAAAACGCATTGTCACTTAAATGACACACTCGTGTGTTCCAAAGTTCGAGCATATATTCCTGTTTTTTCATGAACTATTTATTATATTATCATAAACATAGATATAATATAATAACACTATGGGTCACATGATAGATTTTTCTAAAATCGGAAAGTGAAACCATTTGGTATAATATATAATACAATGAGTTTTATATCAGCCAACAAACCTTATCAGTTAATTATATTGACTTCAATATTTACTAAATCGACGAGAGTTATAGATAATTATTCTATAATATTTATAATCAATTGATTTTAAACATGCTATGTCCACGTGGAATTTATCCAGAAAAAGAATTTTGGCTGTGGTAAATGAAAAAATAAGTTATATCTACACAAAATAATATTGTAATAAATACAAATAAATATTATATAATATAATAGTGTGAAGCTTAGACTATACATGCATGTCTATATTTGTCAAGACAAGTAAAAAACAAGGCCTGAACAGAATTTTTATGGGTTAGAAATATTATATATATTTTTAAATGAATCGTTCTTAAAGAAAACCTTGGGAACCTCAGATTTATGTGGTTCCGTGACGGAACCATTAAAATTACACTAAATATACAGTCTTCAGGACAGTGCAATAAAATTCCATTCTATTTTGTATTATCTCCTGGCTTATTTTTTGGTCGGACACGTATATAATATATTACCTAACCTCCCTGAATATGTGAATTTCGTGTTACTGCGTACATTTTCATTAAAACCATTTGCGGTTAGAGTTCTATATGAACTTGTGATAGTGCTAACATAGTTTACGTGTTTATTTATGCGCTTGACCATCAGAGTGATACGCATTATTGACCCAAAACCGAAAAGTTATGAAACTCATTGAAATTTTTACCCATTTCAGAAAAAAAGTTGCATAATGTAGAACATTTTCATTAATTTTCTGTCCACAGCAAAATAAATTTATAAAAAATGTATGATTTTTATTCACATTATTAAATAATAATAAAAGTTAGTGAAAATTAAATGTTATAAATATGAAAACAGTAAAATTGAGCAATCGTTTTTTTTTATTTAAGTGTATATAAATAGAAATGATAAAAATTCATTTTTGAAATTAATTGTGAAATATTTAAGAATAGAAAGAAAGATTTTTAACAATTATTAAAGTACTTTAAACGAATTAAAATTTAAAACTATTTAAAATAGCTCACCTATATATGTATACCTAGTACTACTTTTGAATATTTAAATCTTGAGTGATTTAAAAATCAGCATTCCATAAAACTGAATGTTACTGTATGCCTGATTTTTGAAAAGTTAAACATTTTATTAACTCAAAACAAAAGATTTTCAATTTTATGCTATAGGAAACTTTGTATGATTAAATTAATTGATAACTGTATATGTTAAGTGTATTTTTCCAAATAGTACATGAATAGTATAAAAATCAAAACTTCCTGTTGGTGTCTATCTTTTAGTAATTTATAGAGAAAGTTGGTAGTATTAAAAAAAAAAAATCCGTCAGTAAGGGGTGGAATAATTTTGCTCGTTGTGTATAATATACTGGTGGTGGATATATTGCAATTAAAAGGAATGATAAATGATTACTTTCGATGAAATAATTCTAATCGAATCTTCGAAGTATTTAACATGAGTATTACTGTTAATAACTAAAATTAACTCTTTCATGACGAAAAAACTTTAACATCATAGCTTAAAATTTGGGAAAAATTTTTTTAAAATTTTTTTTATCCCTTGATTTTGTACATTTGTAGTGAAAATTTTGAGTGTATAAACTCATTTTTTCCACGATATTCGAACACATTTCATACCGAAATAAAACATGTCTAATAATTATTGAAATGGCTATAAATAAAATAGTGTGTACTGATATTTTGAGTATAACTAGAATGATGTACTTTTAACTTAATTTAAAATTCGTATGTATTCATTTCTTTCCAGATGTTCCTGTCAAAAGAATTTTTCATATTTCAAATACTTTTTTAAATAGTAAAACACATTATAAATAATAATCATTTTAAACAACAATATCATACGACAGTGACACATTATGCATATATTATAATTAAATAATAATTTTGAAGTTTCTATAGTGGTGTGAATGACAGTGTCCAAATTAAATCAGTTTTTTCTTTGAATTAAAATACAATTTTAATTAAATAAAGAGCAATATCGCCGTATATAACGGGAAGAACTTTCCAAACTCGTTGTTAAAAATATACCAAATTCATAATATAAAATAAATAACAGAAGTTCTTGCAAATTAAAAAAGTTTGCGCTTCCACACAATTTGATAACTTACATATATTTTAAACGATAGTATAAACTTGTTAATTAAAATTAAAAATAAATACATTTTAATTATTTGTTTTACAATTATATATATTGAAAAAGTTATTTTTTAAATGATCGTGTATATATATATGCAAATTGTAGGTATAATTTACTTAGATACAATTTCATTTTCCACGTTTTGAAGTATAAGGTGACCCATAATATATTTGAATTGTGTTTATATTATATAGACATATTACTAATCACCTGGGTAGAAGAGGATTTGTAGCTCTAAAAAATACACAAAATAAGCAATGCACTTAAAAACTCTAAAATACTTTAAAACTATGCACCTAAAATTGTTTTCATTATATTTAAGTGAATTACTTTTAGATTTGGAAAGAATAAGAAAAATATAATGGTTATATGAATAATTAAGTCCTTAATTTATATATTGAATTCCATTTTGAAAAAAATCCATCGAGTTATCAAAAATGCAAAGAATTTCAACTATGTTTTGAAATCGTTATAGGGATAAATTTACTGTGAACAATAATGCGAGCTTATAAATAAAACTAAATTGAGGGTCCATTGTGGTGTGGATAACAGTTATTTTTTTCAGCCCTGCAGTCTTTATTAAAAAAATGTTTATAAAAAATACAATAATAATAATTTACAAAATATACGAAAAACAGTCTTATAACAAAAAAATATGTAAAAAAAATAGGCAATATAAAAAAAAAAATATTTTTAAAGAATGACCTTAATATTCAAAAATATGCAACATAAAAATGAAGATCGGATATTATCTTATTACACGAAACAAATTTGCTTCTCACTCGCTTATATTTGTGTTTGCACAAAAAAATATGCAAATATTGGCGGTCCCTTTTATTCCTCTTTGCTAATAACTAAATGTTTATTTATGAGAAAATTTGAATTAGTATTTTTAAATAACACTTTTTAAGTAATATGGATTATTTTTTTTTTATTTTACCAATATTTTAACTATGTAGATTGTAGGTTATAAATTTATAAATGTAAAATTTCAGTTTCTACGGTTTTTACATGTTATATTGATTACAAAAAAATTTGGCGCTTATCTTCATTATATGTACTGTACATTATCAAAATAATTATAATAATTTTTGTCTCGGCGAGCGGCCGATTGTTGTCGTGTGTCTTATTTTACGCCAAAAAAGTTTTAAGTCGTTAAATATAATTTTTCGCGTAATACATTTAATATTTGTTGTTTGGATTTATTTTTGTTAACTCAATGTAAATAACTAGTTTATTAAAGTAATCTTTGATATGCATTATCCATTGTATTGATAAGTGATAAGTGGTAAAGATAAGGTTTTTGAAATAGTAGAATGGGCTTGTTGTCACAAATGACAACGGGCTGATTGTCACATGTTTATGTAGAATGTAGGTATATATACAACTAGATACGATTTGAATTTGTTATATTTTACTAATCTATTTTGTTTATTATTTCATGGATTTAATTTATTTGTTTTGAGTACTTTTAAATTTGATATACATTCAATGTAAAATAAAAGTTGAAATTGTATATTTTTATAATTTGATTTACCTGTGATTACGCTAACCCCAAGATAAGTGACATCCTATCCTTATTTGAAGTCGATTGTCACAAATTCCAAATATTTTTAAAACATTTAAAAAATGCAGTTTGGCTTAATATTTGCAGAAAGTTCACAAGATGGTATATTTATTAATGCAGCAAACATAATTAAAAAAAAAAAAAAAATTTTTAAAACTCTAACGACAATATCCGCGGTCTTTCATTTATTTTTTAGTACATTTTAAATAATAAAAATACTGGTAAATATTTTCATTATATGTACATATATATGTACTATATATTATAGAGTTTGAAGAATATATATTTTTTTAAATTTTTATTGTTTAGGACTACGCCAGGACGTATTGTTGGAGCTGTCTGGTGGTTTTTCACAGTGATATTAATATCATCGTACGTGTCTAACTTCACTGCGTATTTGATCGTGCAGAAAATGTCTACACCAATCAGCACGCCGGAAGATTTAGCCGCACAAACTGAAATCGAATACGGTGTTCTTTCTCATGGTTCTACGTGGGATTTTTTCAAAGTAAGTCATTAACATTTGAATTTAAAATCCTAGAAAAACACAAATTTCATTTTAATTTTAAGTATATGTAAGTTAGAGTTGGACATTTTGAGATATTTTCTACCCCATTAGCCTTATTTATTCCCAAAGTACATAAAAAAAAAAAAAAAATTAAAAATAATGAACATTTTACTCATTCTAAATCTATCTATTATATAGGTATTATATAATAAACAGATTATTTTTAAAATAAGGTTATTTCTAAAAATATTAAGTTAATGTACACCATGTTTCAAAAATACTTTATACGTCAATATCGTAATGCATAGTATTTATTATTTCTTTGGTTTATGATAAATAAAAATGTTTTATTTTTTATTTTTTTTTAAACAAAACTTTATGCCTAACAATGACTTTGTCGTCAAAACTCGGTATATTATTCTCAATATTTGATTGCCCGTTGCCTTAATAAGTTGTTTATCCAACGATGTCTGCAAACGTCAACACCATTAAATTTAAGACTCCGGAACTATGGAAATATATTATTCACCGAATTCATTTTGCACTGTGCTTTTTATTGGGTGCAAATTGAATATATTTCCACAAATAACCTTAAATAAATTTATCGCGGAATACACGAGAAAAGAAATAAAAATAAAAACTATACCTGCGTATATATGCGAACTAATATAGACTTTTTCCATAACGAGTGTAGTTTTTGAGTTCTATCGACTGTAAACCATGGGTGGTTATGTATTTTTTTTTTTTTTGAGGGGGAGAACTTTTCGTTTCGGGCCATTCACCACGGTAGTTTCTTAAGCACTTTTCGCTCACATAAAAATATAAACCTTAGTGACTCTGGATAAGTAACAACACTAGAAAAAATAAATGGATTTTTATTTTTACTAAACCGCTCACAAGTTATTATTTGAACTAATTTCTTTAATGAATACTTGAAGTATAAAAATCCTTCATGTATTAACACTTTTTATTTATTGAACAATAAATGAATAAAATTAATGTTAATCGATGTTATATACTATTATTTAATTCCTTTAAATATAATAAGATAATAATTACTTATTTATTATAAATAGGCAAGATTTTCATTTTGATTATATATTTTCAATCGTCATTCTATACATACAGGGTACATTGCGTATATAGTTTTTACTTTATCGTATTGGGTTTTATAATCGAAAATCAAATTGAACATTTTAAATCAAAATTTCTTTATGAGTTAATATGCAATCAAAAATAAATCGAAAAGAACATTTCTAGTTTTTTAAATATATTTAAAAAACATTTTAAACATATTTATAAAATATATTTTAGGCGGATAACGTATGTAAATTTGGGATTTCTTTTGTATCACTCTAACGATTGATTGCGAATCACAAATTGTGTAATAACTTTTTGATTGATACCTTATACTGAACGAATCAGTGTATGGAATTGGTTTTTTTAAATTATAATTGAATATTTTTTAAATCAAAATGTGCTAAAAGTTTACTTATTGGTTTCTGTTTGTATCACAATTTTAAATACAATTTAAAATTTCAGTGGCGTAGCTACCGCAGGAGCGTTAAACTTTTATTATCTTCCCATTTCATCTAACCCTAGGCATGTAGATTTTTGTTTGCTTATTTATGGTTTTTAAAATCAATTTATAAATTTATAGGGAAATGTATACAAATTAGCTTTTTTTGCTACTCAGAGGGCGCCAATTGTAGCTACACCACTGTTTACTTTAAATACAATTTATTCATATTATTGTTTGATTGTTATAGAGATCGCATAGTACATTATACAGCAAAATGTGGCAGTTCATGAATTCACGGACGCACGTGTTCGTTGATACATACGACGAAGGCATTATGAGAGTGAGGAACTCCAATGGCAAGTTTGCTTTGCTCATCGAGTCGCCGAAAAATGACTTTGTGAACATGAGAAAGCCCTGCGATACAATGAAAGTCGGACGTAACTTAGACGTCAAGAGCTACGGGATAGCTATGCCACTCGGGTCCCCGCTAAGGTGAGACTGTTATCTCATTTTTATTTTTATTTTATTTCTTCATACAATATAATATTGACAAATCTCGTTTGGGGCTTTTGGGAAATAAGATCACCGATGGGATATGAAACATTGTCGGTAGGGAACGGAAAGGAGGAATATTACGCTCGTGTTTCGGTTGAATGACTCTCTCGGATTACATTCCGCGAAATCACATTTTCCAAGATGAGAGTTTGATATGAAAAAAAGACGAATACCCAATTTTCTGCGACACATTTTTGATCATAAAAGAAATATATATATATATTATATATGTGCATCAGCTCCTATTTTACAAAATAATTCATACTGCATACTTTTTTAAGAATGGGGTAATGTGATGGGTCTAAGATATTATATACGTTGATATAATATCAATGTAAAAATATTATTATTTTTTACAGAGGAAGAATAAGTAATAAGTATTTAAAAAACTCAATAAAGTTAAATTTAATACTTTAATATAAATTGTCATTTTAACTATAGGATAATATAGTATATATTTATAGATTAATAATTTAATAGAAAACTGGTACACGGAAAAAAATATCCGCATATGTAGTATATATATCCCTTCCTTCTACTCCAGAAATCATTCTCTCTTCCGTGTACCAATCCACTCTACATCTCATGGACATAATCACCCATTACACACGTAATTTATTACGTAATTTAAATAATGTTAATTTTGATTTTTAATATGTAATTATATTTTTTTAGTTATTAGCTTGTATTAGTATAGTACATTGCCGCTTAATTTTATTTCAATTTATACTAATTTTAGCTCATTTTCTATATTTTTTCTGTTTTTTTTTTCTGTTTTTTTTTCTGTGTATTATAAATAATTATTCATGTAATCTTATTTTAAATTGTATATCTATAATTGCCGATTGGCGTTTTTTTTTTAAATAAAATAAATAAAAATAAAATAAATATATCCAGAAATATATCATTCTTATTTTTTGGTCTCTTGTATTTAGAGGTAGTAAGATATATATTACAGATAGTTATTATTTTATAGAATTTTGTAAATAAGTTGAAAATTAATTATTCAAATATATTTCGTACAATCGTTCATAAATCTTTAAATTATATAGGTTTCAAAAAAAAAAAATCAATCTTATTGGGAAAGTAAACTGCATATATTGTTCCAATATTATTTGTTATTTAATTATGTATACATAGGTATCTATAGGTAAAAATATAGTGTTCAGGACATCAACAATTTGCCTCGGAACAGTAAATTTAATGATTTTAGACTGGAACATTGAAACTCGGCTTTACGTTTTGGGACTTGGAATATATCAAATTTGTTTAAATCCAGAGTAGTAAGAACAGTTGTTAAAGAAATACAGAATTATGGACTCGGAGTAGTAGCATTACAGGAAATAAGATGGCATAATACAGGGTCAATGTAAGTGAACAATACGACTATCTTCTTCAGTGCATGTGCAGATTAAAAAACACAAGCGGGCAGTGGTTTTGCAATTAGTAACTCACTGCTAATTTTAGTGGTTGATTTCAAAGTAGTTAACGACAGAATAACATTATTAACTATGAACACAAAATGGTTCAATTTAGTGTTAGTCGATGTACATGCTCCTACAGAAGAGAAGAATGGGAATAAAAAAAGACGAATTCTACTCACTTTTAGATAAAACATTGAAAGAAATACCGGTGGGTGGAATACGAATTATCTTACGTAATTTTAACCCAAAAATTGGATGTGAAAACAGTTTTAAACTCATAATAGGCGATTACAGTCTGCATCATGAAGCGAACCATAATGGACCTAGACTTATAAATGTAGCCACAGGAATAAAGCTAAGAATTAAACTCATTAATCCACGGTTTTAAGCAATCTGAAAATTTTTTTAGAAATGAAAATGGATTATTAATTACATCCAAGGAAGAAATTTCATTCAAATGGGAGGAATACTTCAGTAAACTGCTAAATTTTAACGAATCGGATAGCCTTTTCCAGTTTGATGATCAGGAATCTAATAATATGAACTGTCTAGCCCCGATCAGAGAGGAAGTTCAAGTTCAAATAAATCATTAAGCTTCGGGAGAAGACGAGATCACTGGCAATATACTGAAGAATATAGACGATGAAATGAAATTCATGGATTGATAATGGAAATCTGATAGAAAGAAATCATCCCGGAGAAGTGGAGAACAGCGTTAATATATCCAATACATAAAAAAAGGAGATAAGCAAATTCACAATAATTACAGAGGAATCGCTTTACATAATGTTATATATAAAATCCTTTCCAATTGCCTATTGAATAAATTAAATCTTGGGCAGAGGGACTTCTAGGAGAGTATCAAGCTGTCTTTAAACAAAATAGTTCGACTATGGACCAAATATTTATTTTGAGACAATTGTTTCAAAAGATGTGGGAGTTTGATAAAGAAGTTCACATATTATTCATTGACTTTCAGAAAGCATATGATAGTATACATAGAGAAGACTCTTTCTTAAATATACTAAAACAATTTGATCTATCACAGAAATTAATTATTTTAATAATAGCGATCATTTTACAAACAGAAATCAAGATTAAAATTGATAATATTACATTATTAAGGTGCACAAGTCATGACTTGTGACAATAGAAGACTTTATCGCCCTTATTATTAAATATAGTACCAGATAAAGTCATTCGGGAAAGTAACATAGAGAAACACGGAATACGATTGGATAATAGAAGATTGGGAGTACTGGCCCCTGTAGATAATATAGTGCTTAGAGTAGTATTGCTATTATTATTATAGCATGGGTCCTCTGGTGCTATCGGTTCAACAAGGAAAAAAAAAGTTGATAGAGTACTGTTTGGGGAGGAAGAGAAATCACATATCAAACTAATAGAAAGAGTATTGGTCACAGCAAAGTGAGTAGGACTAGAAATACCTCTACACTTCGTTCTTTCAAAATCTAAAAAATTGAAACCCCTCAAATACACATTGTTTAAGTTAATTATAATAGTGTAATTATTACTTAATATTTAAATTATTGAAATTTAGTACATATAGATAAGAAAAAGTTTTTTTTGTGAAATATTCCAAGTACTGTGAATAATAATTTTGAAATAATGTTTAGTAGAAAGCAATCGGTTAAATATCTAGAAATATTTCGATTAGAAGCCAAAGACAATGAAATTTTACAGACTCAATTTTATGTGATATGTTGACAATTTTAAATTCACAAACACCAAACTTACACCACTTGATTAATTTTACTGCGATATATCAATAAAAGTATTATCCAATTTGTGATCAGGCCAACCGTTAAGAGGTTTAGATCAAATTCTAAATTTATTGATTTGGTACTCCCGAAGAATCACTTAGTCAAAAGAATTAAAAATTTGACTTGTTATATTAATATATTTAAAAAAAAAAAAAAATATATATATATATATTTGGATAACATGGAACGTTATGATTTAATTTTTATTGGTTGAATTGTGATTGGTTTTTTTATTTTCGGAGAAATATGATTTTAAATACACAATATTTTTTTCTTTTTTGCTTTTTCATTCTAATATTACCTATCTTGATTCTTTGAGAAAGTAAGAAAAAAGATCATATACATCAAAATATTTTTTATTGTTACTTTTAGTATTAACACTAGTTGTCACATATATGCTGTCAATATATTAAACACTTTTAGATTATTTTTCAATACCTAACCAAGTTGCATATAGATTGAAAGACATATATAGTATGCTGCAATCCAATTATATATTGTACCTCCAGGAATGAAGTTGGACTCCCTGAGGATTTCAGAGAATATACAACGTAAAGGTATAATAAATCCGGATGTTGAATTTAATCATGGAATGGAGAATATAGAAACAATACATCAAACCTTTCATGTTTGTAAACACCATTAAATTCTAAAAGGCCATACTCAATACTTATCAGTGTATTTTGAATAGAATCGTGTAGTATTAAACAATACACCACCCTTTTTACTCGCTAAAATTCGTGTTCACACGTCATATCAAACAGATATTTAATCTTACATCACTTCAAAATGTTTTATTGGAATCAAAATTGTGTTCAAAATATACCTACTTACTTAATAGCAAGTTACTTTAAAACATGTTCCAAATAATTAAGAATCAGTACTGTCAACCAAAAAAATCTACAAGTTATTAAAATATTTAAAATTAAATAATAATAATATAACAAATTATTATAGTTTTGAATTAAATTAAGTAAGTATTTAATTTATCAATAAATTTGGTGGTTAAACCTTTTTTTTTTCGTGACAATTCCTTTGTGATAAATTTAGTTTGTGATATGCCAAAATAAGCGTTTTCTGAAGTATTAAATTATTTTTATAGTTATTATGTTTTATGTAATAATTATATTAATATATTTGTCGAAAATTAACTCAAGGCAAATGCTGTGTTCTATTTATAAGTTAAAGTTCCGAGTTTGAACAATACTAATTTAAAATGTTCTATTGAAATTTATTAATTAATGAAATTTAGTTTTAAATGGTTTAATTTTTTTATATTATTCAGATTTTTGTTTCATTAGAATAAAATTATTGAAAATAGTTTTCCTATAAAATGCTAAACTTCACAGATTTTTTTCTAAAATTTAATATAGTCTGATACCTACCTATATTGTGCAACTAGAACAATGTTTTTAAAAATCATAACTGATTTTCGAAAAATAAGAAAACAATTCACTTAACTTATTTTTGCGACATATAAAATAAAAAAATAAAAACAAAATTTATGGCCTACAGTATAGGCAAAAATAGTACATCCATGAGTATAGGTATAGCTACAATATTTGTACGTAATATTAAATTTATATTTTTCATAAATAATAATATAACTTAATATGGTATAATTATATTTGTACTTTAATTAATAATTAATTATTTTGTTAATAATATTATAATATTTTATTACAATTAATTAATAATATTATTAATATTTTTAAAAAACGAATACAAAATAAATAAATAAACAAATGTGATATAAACCTGTAATTTAAAATTCTGTTTGCAATTTAAACTTCAGACTATGATAGAGTATTGCTATAAAATTATTGATCTTACATTGATATATTTTTATGTTTCGAAAAATAAATGGGTAATAGTAAAAGTTTTTTTTGAAAATTGTGTTCTATTGATAGAAAGTTTGAACTAGTATTATAAAAGTGTTTTATCTAGTACACAGAAATTTACAATACAATTTTGTATTTTATATTATAGTTATATAGAAAATTTAATAATCATAAAGATAATGGTTTTCAACCACGTAACATTTGTTTTACATTTATACTTTTTAGAATTTTAATAATACACATTTAATATAAAAGGTTTCCACCACACATATAATGTAAATATTAACTTTATTTAAACACTTTAAAGTCCATACCTACTTAAAATATGTGATAATGAAATAACGAATTACTGCTATAGAATTAAATATTTTT
Organism: Pemphigus obesinymphae; assembly: GCA_025469235.1. NCBI lineage: Eukaryota > Metazoa > Arthropoda > Insecta > Hemiptera > Aphididae > Pemphigus > Pemphigus obesinymphae. The sequence goes on along the minus strand of JAIPRL010000810.1, from coordinate 42,005 downwards.
ACAAATTAGAGTGATATATATATATTATATATATATGTATACATTATACATATTATACGATTAATTGTCAAACTATCCAATATTATGTGTTATATCGCGGGCTCCCGATAAAAAAGTGCTATTTCATGTTTTTGCAATTTTACAGGAGAGCATTTTTAAATAAAATATCCAATAAAAAAAAAACGATTCATTATATTTTAATCAAACAAATGGCAAAACAATTGTTTAAAAAAATCCTATACGATCATGGTATAGCACTTAAAATTAATTTAAGTTTTTATACAGTTATAAGGAAAATTGTGTTAAAGAGCAA
>JAIPRL010000810.1:24733-41592 GCA_025469235.1 Pemphigus obesinymphae | reverse complement strand
ACTTTTTTATCCGGAACATATTGTTTTATATATTAGATAGATGTTTTTTACTTGATTTAATAATTAGGACTAAAATGTGCTAACTAAGTTTTCACAACTTTGTACATTTTATCGATATAGCACTTTTCAACCCTCTGTATCTCGCTTAATAATAATGGAATTGATAAAATTCCAAGACCAATAGATGCAGTACAAAAAACTACCATATAATGTGCAAAAAAGGGATTTTTGAAAAAAATGGAAATAGCACTTTTTTATCGGGAGCCCGCGATATACTATATATAGCCAAATTTACCTATATTGTATTGTTTGATATATCGAACTAAAAAAACAAATATTTTATAATAGTATACCTCTTTCGAAACTATATTATATGCGATATGGTAATATACTATTTTTTATTTATTGTCGTTATTATTTATTTTATTCTTTTGGAAATAGCTTGTTATTTTTAGTACCTATATGTAATAAATCCCTTGTGTTCTTGTTTTAATGGTTTTATATATAAACAATATTCTCGTCCGACATTGTTCTACTGCCCGATCGAACCCTATAAGCGATTTATAAGGGTATCAAGACGGTCCCCGAGGGCCATCGAAAAATGCTCCAGAGCCAAAAAAAAAAAAAGAAAAAAGGGGAACCAGTGCGGGGAGGACTGGTGGTGTTTTACAGTTTGATCTATACGGTTGTCCTTCCGTTAATTTTATCCCCGCCCAAACGGTATATTCCCGTGGGTCTACTCGAACACAACACCTATTGGCTACATTGCATTCACCTCCTCTTTTATGCGTGTAACACCAACATTTTGAAAACGACAATACATTTTATTTTCTCCAAGTGATTATACATATTCGACTACAAAATAAATCTATTTATCAGTCTATACGACGAGCATGCGATTTAGAATAATTGTAGATAACCATTAATTCACTCGTAAAAAAGATGTATGTATCTACGCTGAATTTGATCCGGACACAAATATAGTTAGGTAACTGAATTGAAATTTATCTAGATAAAATATTGATTAATTTTTGTCTCGACAAACATCGGACGAATTTTATTTTTCCTTTGAATAATGTTTCTAATTTAAGTGCGGTACCTATATAAAAGTTCGAATGTTAATAACTAAATGTGAATATATATATTTTGATGAAATGGGTTGATACGCATATTTATTAAACTTATATTTTAGTACATCTTTTTCTAAGTGGAGGTGGGTACGGGTTCTTTTGTCGCTTGTCATTGTATATTGACAGAAGTGTCATCGATTTATCTAGAGGAATAGTATACAGTTCGTATACATTTGTCTTTAAACCATTATACTTTAGTATACTTAATATTTGTTTGGGTAAAAATACCTGAAATATCTATTTTTATTTTATGTTTATTATTTGTATAGAAATATATTTGAAGATTTCGTGTATAAATAATATTTATTTATATATTCAATAACACTATTAAAAAAAAAAAATATATATATATATCTATTGAATCTTCATAAAAATACCAACAATATACAGTCTTAAGTTAATAGTGAGTGAAATGAATAGAATAAAGTAATATAAAAATGTTATTTTTAATTTTATAAAATATTCAAATACAATTTTTACTTTTAAAATTGTTTAATTCCAATTTTGTGTAAATAAAATAGGAATAATGATGTTATTATATCGTGTTTTTTTTTGAGTTGTTAAAATCTTGTACTGACTAAAAAGGACCAAATATTTTCTTATAATTATATGTATAGTAGGTACTTTAATAATTTTAATGTTTTAAAATATTGTTGTTTTAAGTACCCATTCACTGATGGTTTGTAATTTATTAATTGTGAATATATTTTTATAACCTCTACAACTTTGATACTTAGTTGTAATATTGTTTATAGCAAACTTATTAATTTTATTTCCACAAATAAGTTGTTATACTACGCAACATACAATGTTTTAACATTTTTTCACATACAGTTTATACGAGTTTGGAAACTTAGTCTCTATTCACATAAATAAAACAATATAAGTAAAAAATAAATATTTAATAGTGTAATAAAATATAATAATATACGTACGAAAATTGTTTTCCGCTTAACAGAAAAAAAAGTTACTAATTTAATTAATTTTTAACCATTTTCCGTTTTTTTTTTAGCCATATGTCGATTCAAATGTGCATTAATTGATTGTTGTTTTTCAGAAATAAAATTAACGCTGCTATTTTACAATTGACAGAAAGTGGTGAACTTGCAAGGTTAGAAAGCAAATGGTGGTTAGAAGAATGTGGTTATGAGGCAAAGGTAAGTAATGTGAAATAAATATTAAGATAATGTTTTGGACATGTATATATATTTTTAAGTTAAGAATGTTAGAAGGTTTATCTGAAAAAAAAAACAATATACAATTCTATATAAATCGATTTTTTACATTTACTAGATAATTATTTACTTTAAAAGTTATTGCTGTATATATTTTCGAGGATCCGAGTAATTTTTCTTTGTCTATACGTTTTTTCTTTTTTTCCTTACTATTATAAATAAAACTCTCTTATAATATATATATATATTTACACGGTATATGGTGGGCTGTGTCATCGGTCGTTCATTTTTCAACTCGCGTTTTTTTTTTACTTTGTAAAAAAAAAAAAAAAAGACAAAGTACACCCACGATACCATAAAAAAGGAAACGTTGAAAAATTACTCATACTATATATACACAGTGTATTTCATGCAAATTGTGCGCTAAATATCAAATATACGCATAAACGTCTTAAAAAATATATCTGGGTATATGTAGAGTTATGTATTGATAGTAATTGCTCACCTCTATATATTATATTTTATTTATTTGAACGAAACAATCTGAAAGTAATTTGTTTTTGCGATAGAAAAATGCAATGGGGTCGGCCACTTAAAGATCGTTTTGAACGAAAGCGGTAGTTGAATTTTTAAAACTTTACTTTCGGTTCATTTGCTTGTTCGCAGTTTTGCATTACCGTCGAACCCGCAAACAAAAAAGAGGGGGGGAGGGAAATAGGTTATAGCGGCAATTTATGTTCCTTTTTATTTTGCACTTGCTGCGGGAACGCGACAGTAAACTTTTTTCTCCGTCATCCTCGATCTTATATGTGCCATAAAACATAGAATATAGCAGAATTTTATTAAAAAGTCGAAATTCGCCAACGTACTACATACACCGCATATTTTAATTCCCGCAGGAGTCTTTCCGAAATGCTGAGTTGACGTTAAACAACATCGCCGGTATATTTTACATATTGGTGCTGGGGCTCATCGTGGCCATCGCCGTGGCCTTGTTTCAGTTCTGTTATCGAACTCACTCGGATCAAGCCAACTCAAAGGTAATGTAACTATATCAATAATATTATATACATTATTACGTACCTATTATGTGTTTTCATATACAGTTTATGGGGTAAATTATTATTATTAAGAAATAAAAAAAAAAAAAAAAAAACTATAAACTCGGCTTGAATAGTGAAAACATTTTAAAAATTCCATTGGGTATTGTGTGCGTTTTAAATATTTGGATGAAGTTTGAATAGTCGGTTCAAAAATCATGTCATCTAAGTCCAAGCGATCGAAAAAAAAAAATCGATTGTATGGCGTTTTGTTGAAAATAATGTATGGTTTCGGAGTAATTTATTATCAAGTTTGTTATAAAAATAAATATAAATTATAAAAAAGAACAATATATATATGTATAAATAAAATTTATGTATATTATAAAAATACAATACTAAAAAATGAATTATCATAAAAAAGAAAATATTATTCCCAGAGTATTCGTTGTGTTTATAGAAATAACGATTAGTATAGAATATAAATTATCATCAGGTTATAAATGAATAAAAGAAAAGAAAAACAAGAACAAATGAGTATTTGATCTGTATAAATATTAATGTAAGTTATCGAATACAGTGTTTCATTATTCATTAATTATTATTTATTATTACGATGACTAATATCTTAGATGAAAAAAAAAAGATGGACAACATATAGGAAAAAGAATAAGGATATTGCTTAATTCAAATGAAAAGGTCTTAATTCAATTTCTTTTCATAATTGACTTAAATTTTTATAGCACCTTAATATGATTTTATATTATTAATAAAGAAAATATAGAAAATTAAGTGTTGTTCTATATCATATAAAATATACTGCAGATTCAAAGTATTAAAAATCGTCTCCAACATAAACATAAACAAAAATTAATTCAAAAATAGTATTATAGTAGGTATTCTATTAGTCTAACAAAGCGATACATATTTGGGTACAATATATTTAAAAAAAATTTGATGGGAATTAGTAACCTTTTGTAGACAACTATAATTATAAAGATATATATTTTAAGAATTTTAAAATATCCTGTGTAATCCTGTATAGGATGGTCAATACTATACATTCTATATTATGAATTTCGAACTTTTATTGACTATTTCCACTAAAACACCATTAAATCAAATGATATGCATTCTTTTTGTACTGATGTTCAAACATGACAATATGTTTTTTTTTTTTTTTTTTTTTAAATAAGTATGATTAATTTTTAAATGTATTTAATGTAATATTTATCGACTATAAATGAAGAGATAATTTTATTCAATTTATTATTTTTATTACAGCTTATGTTGCCTATATTAGTATAATTTATAATGTGCCATGTTCAAGCATGAGTTAATTATAGTAAAAAATCAATGATAATTTAATTCTTAATAATATTTAATTCTGAAAATTTAGACTTTTTTAATATATATATATATATACAGTTTACATAATTTATTTTGAAACCAAATATTAAAAATAGTACAGTGGTTCTGAAGTCGAAAATTAGTCCCATTTTGTACATATTATTTCGAATTACCGGATTATTAGATTTGTTAAGTATTTAATTAAAATTATTTAAATGCCTTCAAAATTATCCAAAATAAATGTATTTGAGAAGTAGTTAATTAAAAAAATTTAATTAAATATTTGTATTTTATAAAAATATTTATATAATAAATAGTTTTCGGTATAGAACTAAATGTATTTGTTATTATATTTACTAAAACGAATTATTATAATACTTAAGTTAAAGTGGTGAAGTTGATATATGAGTAGAGATATATAAATGTTTTTATCAAAATTTCAACTAAAAGTTATTACATCTCGACAACTATAAAAATAATATATAGATCAATAACTAATAAAACATATTCTACATTATATATACCTAAATACGAATAAATAAATATGATTATTATATATTTCAAATTAAAAAATTAATTAATTAAAAAAATGTTATACTCTTATAAAAATAAAAATAACAATATATATATATAAGTAAAACTAATATATATTATAAAAAAAATATGTGCCAAAAATATTTAAAAAAAGATTATGAGTAAAAACTAGTTTCAGTTCTTACTCATAATCGTTTTTTAAATTCTCTCAGCACATATTATAGTTTTTAAAATATTTATTAGTTTTAGATATATATATTGTTATTTTTTATAACATATTATATTTATTTTTATTTTTTTTATTATGTTATTAATTATGAAATATATAATGTAAGATAAGATGGATTGACGGAGAGATAATTATAATGGGATTATTTTTTAAGATATTTTTTTTTTTCCCAAGATTGTTGGTGTCTTATTGATATTAATTTGCAGTGATTAATTATTGAATTTGAAAAAATATTCTAAGTGGAACTCTGTTTACGAACATGTTTTAAAAATCCGAATTAAAGTTCCGATATATATATATTTAGGTTATTTTATTAATTCAATTTCCCAAATATCTACTTATTTTAGGTATAATAATTTTGAAATAAAAATATAAGATTACACGTAGCACACTGTAGTGTAATTAATATTAAAATACTGATAATAATATGGTCTAATAATTTTTTTAATGAAATACACTATACGGATAAATCTACAATATTAAAAAATAATCTCATTACTGTTATTACACACTGATGAAAAAAATTATCTTTTGTTTAACTTTATATAGAGTATAACATTTTTTTTCGAATTGTATAATTATCCAGCAAAAATAATATTTTATACTTAATTTTAATCCGGATTATGGTTTACTATATAAATCTGTATTTTTATTATTTTTGTCTTTTAAAGTTTATAGTTTTATTATCATTTTTTTTTTTTTAAAGTAGATTTTGTAATAAAAATGGAATGTCCAATCAGTACGAAATATACACAAAACCAAAAATAGATATTACTACTTTGAATTTAAACAAAATTATTTCATTGTTAATGGTTTAATAAGCTATAAAAAAATCATTACATTTATTATACGTATAGAAATTTAGGAAATTCGTAATATTATAAAAGTATAATTAAATTAAAAATAATTAAATCATTATATTTTGTCAATAATATTACATATCTTGTTGTATTTATATTATATATATATCTATCGAAATAAATTATTAATAATACAAGATTTGAATAAAAATAAAAGTTAATGTTAAAATGTTATATTATGTTTAAATATTAGTTTTGAAATTTTGAAAATGGTTTAATAATTTGACTACATTTATACATTGTACTAATTTAAATATCCGGTAAATATATTAAGTCTCTACTTGTGTATATTTATATATAGTACATAAAAATGACGGATATTATTTATAGCAATAAACTGGTCTATATACTACCTAATTCCCGTTTTCGTCGGGTTTTGAAGGTAATTTTTCATTTTACATTTTCAAAAAGCGTGGGGAATTTGAAAATTATTTTTCAATTTTTATTATTTATTTTTTATTATTATACATATATTAATTATATAAATTATAGTTTAAAAATATAAAATTGGAGTACAATTGTTAAATATTGATTAAATTATTAATTATATTATATAAATATAATTAATAGTTATTACTATAGCTCATTACAAATTATAAAAATAAGGTCTCACTTCATACTTTTTTTTTGGTTTGTATTGCAGTATAAATCCTTTTTGTAATCCTAACAGCCTTCCAGGAAATGCACTAAATGCAGTGACCTAGTATTCTTACTTTATAAATAAATCGAAAATTAAATATACGAATTTTAGGAGTTTCAAAAAATATAAGAAAATACATACATTATAATTATTATTAAAATAACAATGTTATTCTTTTATAGTTGTTTTTTTTTTTTTTTTGCAAATTAAACAATGATGAAAATGAAACAATGAAACAAAATTAACTAGATAAAGTTAAGCTTATTAGAACAGTTTTTTGAATAATTAAAGTGTAGAATGTAAAAAGTTTAAAAGTAAGTGTATAATACTATAATATGTACATTAGGTACTTGTATAAAATTGAAAATTAAAATGCACATATTATAATATATAAAAGACCATATATTATCATAAATACTAAAAACTGAACTTAACTTTGTAAAAAAAATATTAACTAGATAATGATTTAGTTACGAATATCTAAGCTACACAAACTGATAAGTTTATAGTTTACAAAATAAACTAGTTAAGTAAATGGGTTAACAATAATTAAACTTTTTAACTTAACTTTAACTTAATAATTAGTTGATGCTCATCTTTGAAATTAAATAGATAAACAATATAAAAATCAGGACCTAAAACCACTTTCGAAAATAGCGGTAACCGACTTTGGTAGCAGCCGAAAATGTTTTATATATATATATATATATATATCGATAAAACGGTTCTTTGAATATTTAAAAAATAAGTGTTTAAGGCATCTGTAAAAGTGTACAACCGTTTCCTAGTTTTTAGAATATCCGTTTCTCACGCTTCTCGCTTAAAACAGTTAATTACAATGCAAATATGCTTTTGACAAACATTTATAATATTTATGACTACTCGTTGTCCAACTTTTTGGTCTCTGTTTTCCGATCCTGGGGACCTATTCTTGAATCATACAGACGCGATCCGTATACGGAAAACGTACATTCCACATAAGTTTTCACATGATCGCCAAAAGTCGTATTCTCGAAATATTTCCGTGTATGGAATTGTTCGGTCATGTGGAAAACTTCCGTATGATCGTTACGGATGTGGGTAGACCGCGTGGAAACCGATTTCCGTAGGTACCTATAGGAATAAATTAATTATCATTTATCACTAGGCAGGATCTTATCAATGTTATTTTATTAAAAATCTAAGTCATAATTATTACTATAATAATTATATATTATATTTATATAGTACTTTATATAATTTTATAGGTTTTATTTTTAAATAGATATAATGATGATTATAATATGAAGGAATAATAATAATTGAGATTACAAAACAGCTGAATAATAATGGAAATCCACAAACCTATAGGTAAACGTGAACTTCAAGACATATTATTTACGTTTTCGTAATAAAAATCTATATTTAGTATATTTATCAAAAAAATTTCGAAGTAAATATTATATTGGATGTGTGGGTATTCGATTATTATTATAAATTATTAACGTACCCATCTGTATTATTTAAATATTAGTTTATCTTTATAGCCCACCCATATTGTGTATGTTAAGGTGCTAAAAATGGGCCTTTTTAGTGCCAAAACTCCCTGCTTATATTCTTGTATATATATATATATATATGATACTAACATTTTTTTTTAAAATTATATGTTGGAATAAATATATAAAAATAAATATGCATTTTAATTCGGAGTAATTCAGTTACTTTAATATGTATTATACCTACTTAGCATTTGAGTAAAAAAAAAAACAAAAAAAATGAAAATAGAACTGTTATAGGACAACTACTACTAATGGAATTATTAAAGAATAATAGGAAAATTTTAATTTACAGCTAATTCGCGTAATTTCTATTTTATTGTAACAAAATGTACGATACTATTGTACATATATCAGTGTCGCCAACATAATTCACTTATATTTTCAGTCTGATAGTAATCCGTGTGGAAATATTTCCGGGCGTGTGAAAATGTTTTCGTACACGGAAAGCTTTATTTCAAGAATATAATTTTTCGTCCGTATACGGAAATCTAGTCGTGTGGATCGTTCGTATACGGATCGCGTCCGTATGATTCAAGAATAGCCCCCATGGAATATTTGTTAGATTATTAAAATTATTTGGAAAATAAATCCTATGATAAAGTAAAGTTCGTTGCGATCGAAAATAACACAGTTATAAAAAATTGATAATAATTATAAAATTTTGGTCGTAAAAATTTCACAATCGTGCCTGCACACATAAACCTAATATAATTATGTTAATAATGTCCATGCTTTTAACAATCGCCAATTAGTCGATAGCTGACTAATCAGAATAATACGAATAAATTACTTCACGTTTAGTACACAGAATAGCATAATATGACAATTGACGGGAAGCAGAAAATAATAACAATAAATAACATTGACGACTATTATCATTAGTGATGACTGACAACCCAACAGCATATATATATATATATATTATATGTATATATAAGTATATAAGTATATATAATATTTATAGATATGTACTTACTATTAAAATGTAATAATTGAATGTCATATTATAATCAGTGGTTAAAGTGGAAAATAATTGCAGGGGGACTAAAGTTAATGCAAAAAAATACGTCCCTTAAACCATTAAGTCTTATTCAATTTTGCTTTGAAATTTTTTGGACACTAAGAATCTCTTAAATAAGAACAGTAAAAAAATCAAACTTTTTTAAAATTATTTTATTTTATTTTTAAATATTAAAACAACAAATTCTCTCTCAACTTTCAAATAAACATTTAGATCCGTTGGTATCATATTTTAGCACTCATAATATATAACATTATAAGCATAAAATTATACAAAAAAAAAAAAAACATCAAATTCAGTCATAAGAGGACGCCACAACGACAATTTTTCTACGTGTTTTATGAGCTTTTCAAATATCAATTTTTTTTTGATTTTTTTAATAGCATATAAAACGTGTAAAAATGCATATATCAAAAATTGGCTCCATCAGTTGCTAGATAATTTGATTTTTATATTTATTTTTTATTTAATATTTCTACAGTATTCTCAAGTTGATAAAAATGAAACATGTTTTTTTTAAACAAATATCGTGATTATACGACAATTAAAAATGGTACTAACAAAGGTCTATTTTTAAATTACTTATAAAATATATTTAAATATTTTTAATTAGTTTTATTTTTATTTTTATTTTTAATTTAATACAAATTACCTATACAAAACCCCTTAAAAAATCGGGTGCATGGCATCCTCTTGATTATAAGGCTTAACAAGGAATTATTAACAATAAATTAAATATAATTGTCTAAACAGTTTATACATTTAAAAATTTAATCATTTTTTCATACTCGGTATAATACTATATTCACAAAACTCAGAACACGTGTCTTGTGAGTTGTCCTAGTTAGTAAGTACCAACATCTATTAGCAATATTACAATATTATATATTTTTTTGTTTTTCTAACAACTCATGAAACGTGTATAAGAATGCATATATTAATAATCGGCTCCATCAGTAGCTAGAAAATGTTGTTCTTTATAATTTTTGTTTATTTTATCTTTCTACAATATTCTCAAGTTGATAAAAATAAAAATACGTAAACTTATTTTTTAACAAAAATATCATGATTAGGTGCACGACAATTAAAAATGACATAGATACAAGATTCTTTTTAAATTTCATAAAACCCTTTAAAAATTAAGTGTGTGGCGTCATCTTAATAAATATACATAACACCTAATTTTTGGTATATAAAGATAAAATATAATGTATCATTTTAAAAATATACTTAAAAAATTTAACTTTAACTTTTAAGTTTTTTTTGAACTAATAAAATTATATGAATAATAAAAATAAAAATTCAATAAACATTAAAAATATCGATTTTCGTCAGTACGGTCTTATTATAAAATCGTGTTCATCATAAATTTTTCGTTACCTATACACGAAATTTTTATATATTTTAACTGTTATTATATTTATATGTACTTTTTATAATTAAACAAAATATTTGAACCATCCCCCGGAATTTAAACTAAAGGGTATGCTAAACTTAAGCTAAGCAAAGAAGGTTGAGTTCCTCTCCGTCCTCATCCATTTTAATCACTGATTATAATACAATAATAGGTAAAAGTTATTATAAAATATAAAATAAAGATTAAATTGTTATAAATAAAAATACTAAGTAAAAATGATGAAGGCATGATAAACAAAATAAAAAATTATTTTTTATTTTGCACCTTAGAAAAGTGTTGTAATTCTTTTGTCAGGTACTTTCAACGTGGGTTATCTGTACCGTTACAAGTACCGGTAATGGCATAAAACGATTACCGGTAAATTTAAAACCCTAAAATATAATTTTCCGTTACCGATTACCGATTATCGCTTCTTAGATTTATAAATGAAAAAACCGAGAAACGGTTTTCGTTTCTCAAAAAATGGGTTTTTAACAGGTTTTCCAAAAAAAAAAAACCGGTTATCGGTTTTAATACTCGATGAAAACCATCCTAAATTTGTCGAAACATATAATTAAAATATAATTAATATATTTATTCGAATAGATCGGAGAAAATGTACGTTCAAAACAGAATTTGAATATAGAAAACATCTCCATTCAAACAAAGGGTATCTGTGTCACTATCAACCAAATATATATCAGTTGATTGTTGAGGCGAACCCGTGCGAGATGAATATTGTCTACCATTATGTTTCTTAATAAATGTATATTTCCAACTCCTGTAATTGTATAAAAATTGAAATATGATTTATTATTTTAACCTAAGTTATAACCTTACTGGATTTTCGTCGACCAAAATGGGAGTTACTCGTAAATGCAATTTTGTGGTTATCAATAAACCGTTCTTGTAAAATTTTTGTGTTTTTGGTATGACTTTATTATCGCATATTCAAATTACGCGATCTCATGACTAAAGTACAATTTTAGTTATAGATGATACAATTATTGAATATTCATCATTGAGCATGTAAATCCCAAAAAATGGTTAACATTGGTCGCTTTTGTAAATTTGCCTGCTTCATGTGGCGTATGGTAAAATCATGTATAATGTACTAAAATGTACTTTATGCTCTAATTTCTGGAACCTTATCTTTGCATTGCATCTGACATATTAATTTCAAAGGAAAAATGTAATTGATTAGTGTTGGTTTTAGTTAAGAAGTAAAAAAAAAAAATAGTTTATAATTAGTTCTTTTATAAGTCAAAGAAAATAATTTTAAAGTACATTTTAAAATAAATATTTTAAATCTTATAGTATGGTATAAATCAGTAAAATATTCAAAACTCTTTGGTTTCTGTATCATGATTTGTTTTAATCTTATGTTTGATAAATTATTTCTTATAATAAATAAGCAAGAAGATAAATTAAAAATCATAACTGTAATATAATTATACATTTGTTATCACTATTTCATAATATCATAATATATATGATCTTTAATTTTGTGAACAATAATATTTATCGACCAACTCGTAAATTATTGAATTTTCACGTCGCACAAATATTTGGAATATTTTAAAATTAAAAACAATGTTCTATTGAGATTTAAAAAAATGAGGAAAATAATGATGCGTTTTCTACGTTCAAAAATTGCAAGTGATAATCAGTTATTTCCTCATACTATATGTATAATATATTTTAACGATTATAGTTTACCGTGTTTTGATTTTTTCGCTGTAAACACGAAAAAATACTAATTTAAAAAAAAAAGAAGACCGTTAACATTTTAGGAACTATAATCAAAAAAAGGTACATATGGATGACAGCCAACAATTTATTTTATAGTAAAGAAAGATATATTAACGTCACCTGCGGGTTACTGCACTTACTGTAATAGAGGCAAAAAGTTTAAAGGCCTCTTCTTCATTCAGCGTGTTGCTTTTTGGTCTAATTTTATAATAAGAAAAAGTGTTTTAGGGAATTTTTTTAACGTGTCTTTTAATCTTTGTTTGTTTAAAAAAATAAATAATAAATATAAATGTGAGTTTTCATTAATTGTATTATTAATTTTCTAAAAAAAATAGTATTGTATCTATTGAAATATTTATGATTTTCATAACTGTACAATATAAAGAAATACTACTATCTAATGAATACAGCTTATAATTTATAAAAATACAATACTTTATGTCATTAAAAAAGTCATTAATGTAATGTTGAGAGAATTTTATATGTATAAAATCAGAAGTGCATTTAAAAATACCGTGTTATCCTTAACATTTCATTAGTTTAATCGAACTGTATCCCAAGTGTTTTTATTAATAGTTAATTATTTTGTAAATGACGAATACCTAATTATGTAAGTTATTTTTTGCTATTGAACAAAGTTATATCGGAAAGGAAAGAGAGCTCAAGTAAATCCCTTTGGGTTTAGCTATAGTTAGCCGCAAAAAAAAACTCTTAGTGCTCTACGGGAACTATGGCTTATCGACCATCAATACCAGATCAAAATCCAATTTCGTTGACAAATTTTTATGTCGTCGATATACGACTATATATATTCCACTGAAACGTTGGAAAAATGTGATATTCAATATTTAACGAATAATAAAAAAAACCAATCGTATTTCTACAAAATAATTACTTAACGATTTTTGGCATATGAACCACCTACACACATCGATTTGAGTTTGTTTATACATTAAGATACCAATATAAAGTTTACATTTTATTATTTAAATAAAGGATGGGAAAATTATATTTAACAATAAAACTAAAGACAAGTATAACAGTTTCACATCTTAGTTACTAAAAAAATAGAGATATAATATAGTAAAATATGATATACTATTATGTAGGTTATGTACTATTTAAATTTAAATTCGTAATTTAAAATATATTTTAATTTAAGTCAAGTAGGTATAGAGTCATATATATTATGGCAAATTATGATTATAATAATTAGTTATGGTATTATCTTATTGTAACGTATAAAGCATAAAAGACAAAAAGAAAATAAATTGAATTTTGGTATACGAGTATAAAATATATTAGCTCTAGTGTGTAAAGAGTTTTATTTTCGAACATACATAAATAAATTATTTACGAAATTTTAGACGTTTTACATTTGATGTTTGAGATATTTTAAATTTTCATTTTTACCGTTTTAGAAGTTGAATGATTTTCTTTGTACCGGAAGTTTATTGTGTTCATTTTAATACCGCGTGTTGGTTAACTACTTTACTTTTGGACCAACTTGAGATTTAGAACAATGTTTTATGTCTAATTTTTTTATGTTTTAAACTATTCACTTATTTATTCGTAAGAATATAATACAAAAAATAAATTCGAAAAATGCTTGAGGTTTTTTTTTATACACGTATTTTAGTAGAATTAAATTTCTGAACAATAAAATATTCATACATATACCCAGACATTTAAAAGTACATACACAAGATTGTATTTTGCTGTTCAGAACATTTTTTGTCTATAATTTTAATATTTCTAAAATGTTTTTTCGTAACATTATCACAATGTTTACATATAATATTTTTAGAATATGTTTCCATAATATTACATGAAGTATATTTTATGGAAAAATTATCAAGTTTAAAAAATATAAAGTAAAATAAAAACCGAACAAAGTTAGATTTAGCTCAGTACTACAATGTCGTGGAAGCATCTCATTTTTCGTAAAACAATTTATTTTGACTCTTGATTTTTAATTCTAATGTCCTCGAAACAACTTGCAAACGCCTTACCCACTCGACCACGAATCCATATGGAATTTTAATAGGATTTTGGATATATTTAACGTCAATAATTTGAATTAAAATATGAATTAATTAATTAAATATTCAATATTTAAATTTTCGGAGTCAAAATATTTTCACAATTATGTATACTCCAATATTTTAAATAATATATTATTTCATATTTTCCAGTTCAGATACTTATTATTATTATTATACATTATTATATTACACAAAATATTTTATTATAAGTGTTCGTACAATATATTACACATAACGTTTCCATAACATTTATAAGTTACGGATACATTTATATTGTATCGGTTTAAATATTTTCAAGTATTTTACTTGAAATGTTTTGAAAATGTTAATGTTTCCAATATGCCGCGTGGACGTATAATATTATAAATGTATAATTGTTCGATAAAAAGATTATTACCTATCTATTTTTTTCACTATTGACGACGACGAATCGTTCCCTATATTGATTATTATCATCGAAACATAATAACATGTTCATCGTTTTGGACGTTTTGCTTTTATGATGTAAAGTATAGGTTTGTTTTTCGTTTATATCTTATTATACATGTTATTCACCGAAAACCATCATAAATCGTAATATATTTAATAAAACGTGAGTTTTCGCTCTCGTAGGTACCTATATATAATAATAGTATACGAACGTTTTAAGACCACCTCCGGGCTTAAAAAACAATTGCGCGTCATAAATAAGTATATCAGACAATATATATATATATATATATAATATATAATGTATCGTATCGCGAGATTTACGGAGAGAATTACCACCGTTTATTGTTATACACTATTTATGGACGCCTCGGGTGTGTTTTACAAGAAAAAGCAAATGCATCGATCACATGTACAGGACCTGCTGCAGGAACGGCGGGGTGTGTGTGTCTTCCGCCAAAAATCCATTTATTTCCCGGGCGGAGCGCCGCCGAGAAATTAGAAAAAAATCTACATCGCCCGGGCACAACCGGAGCGTTAAACGAGAATTTTCGTGGTTTGTCGGTGGTACACACCTTACCCCGCGCGTTAGAATACGATCGGTGCGTGTGTGAACAATTGGTTTTTTTTTAAAATTTTTTTTCATGTATTTCGTTCAAAAAGTCTACACATTATTATACGAATATAAAGTACGACGAGCGTATATACGGTTATAATATGTCAAATACGTAAACCTGACGGTCGGTGTAAACCCGTCCCTCGTCACCGTCTCATTTCGGTATTTTCTTTATCCACCCGACCCGGGCCACCGGTCTCGTATTATGCCGGTCGGTGTTATCGTGTCCGTCTGTTCAGGGCCGGGCCCCGGGTAACATCGAGCCGGATGGGCTTTTGTATTTATACAATATATATATATATATATATATATATATGTATAAATACGTCCTGAAAACTTGCGTAATCCACCATCATGGGCGTTTTAACAATAACAGTAATTTATATTATAACAACAGGAACGTTACGATTATTACGTATTCGATAATAACGCAATAATCTGCCCGTCCAATCAAACGCTACGCGCATATAATAATATATAAACGGTAATCGTCCTTGTTGGCCGGGGAAGGGGGGGGGGGTCCATGGCGCGTAAAACTATTAGCTCGGGACCAACAAAACCACTTAGCAAGTTTTCCAATTAATTCGACATAGATGGATAGAAGGCATCCCCGGACTCTACACCGTTGTCTTGTACCAAATATCTAAACCTCCACCCCCCCCCAGCCCCCCCACTCACTCCACCTACGATACACCGACACCTTTTGCAGCAGACCACTTAATAATATCGGCTATTGTACCCATATTATTATTATTATTATTATTATTATTATTATTATTATTATCATTATTATCATCATCATCATTATTATTATCATACCATTGTATCCGCTACAGTCAGATAAAATGTAAAATGCAGTCGTTTCGTAGACATTAGGAAATCCACCAACATCCCGTCGATTCTCGAATTTTCAAATGCCACCTCCACCAAACTCCAACAGTCGATCACTTCGTGCCCCTTTCCACACATCGAGACAATCTCAACCCGCCCCGGCCTTCTCAACGGCCACAAAAGAAACCGTCCTCTCAAATTCTAAAATTCTAATACCATAAATTCGCCCCCTCATCACCTCACAACTCCTTAAACATCCGACCCTCTGGA
>JAIPRL010000810.1:0-24633 GCA_025469235.1 Pemphigus obesinymphae | reverse complement strand
TCCTCTCAAATTCTAAAATTCTAATACCATAAATTCGCCCCCTCATCACCTCACAACTCCTTAAACATCCGACCCTCTGGAAGAAGCTCAAGCTTGAGACAGAGTACCCCCCCTCCCCCACAAAGCAAGTCAAGTCGGTTTCGTAGAATACCGTACCGTTTTAGACAAAGTGTACGACGACGATCGGTTCTTATTATGGTATGCGCATCGATTAGTCGTTTTACGAAACGTACGAAAATTATTTTAAAAATAAAAATAAATATACATAATATTATAAAAAACAACAATATATTATAATATATCGTCCGGAGTTTCGTTTAGCTCTTACTGGTATCGCTCTTCCTTTTGAACCGACTAATACCCATATATTTTTACAAGGCTAAAGAGTCAGCCTCGGCATCACTAATGTTCTTACGTTGGACACAGGATTATATCGAATATTATTAACCACAACTATTTTATTATTATTTTATACATTAATCACAACTAACTTATGTACTTATATTTTTAATTAATACACGTTTAATCTTGTGTTGATAAACTCAAGTAATTCAGTTATTATTTTACCAAAAAAAAATAAATAAAAAATTTTAATTTCGGTTTTTCACCTTTTTCCATTATGATGATTATGATGTTCCGAGTTTGGGCGCTTCAAAACCTTCAACTCTTTAATTGAAATCACAGATCTAAAATGTTTCCTATTTTCTGTGTAATTAATTTACTTATAAAACTTTTGGAGCACTCGATTTACATGAAAAAGTGATAACAGCAAATGAAATGGCATAATTGTTACTGGACATAACAAATTATTTAAACCAAGCTAAAGTTACATATTATTGAAATTGTATTAATGATTTAGGTCTTAAAACTTCAATACAGTTTTACACAAAAAATGTAAATTTTGAAAAACGACAATTTTTATGTATTAATGTAGGTGCCACGCGCTTTATGGGAATACTCGCAATTATAGTAACCTAAGCCCTTATCTTATCAAATAATTCGATATCCTTAAATAGTAGAGACCTCCATTAATCTATGGCTGCTACTTACTATTTACTAGAGATTATAAATAATATTAAATTGCAAAGTTACAAATTCAGTAAATTATTCAGTTAATTCATTAAATAATTAAAATGAGTTTATCTCATATTTATCTAGATGAAAACTAATTTTTATTTATTTTTATCTAGATAAAATTTAGATTAGTAATCTTTATCTATATCGAATTAAAATTACTGTAGTTATATTCATCTTATCTATATGATTTTTTTTTTATCTAATCCCATCACTGACTGTAACACATTCACTATTAGTTGTTTCTAGAAAATTGTGTAAGATTTTTGGATTTTCAGTTTCAGTTGCCGGATGCCGTAAAAACCGTGGGAAAATATAAGAACAACAGGCACGACCCGGAGAACGGCGGAAGGGTGAGTGCACCTATCAATATAATATTAATAGAATATAATTAGAGCGTGTCCAGTAACAAATCCCGTAACAACCCAAGTATTAAAATTCAACGACTGACATTTAAAAAAGTTTTTAAATACTCGTATATCCAAAATATTTTTTTCCATTAAATTATAGTTTCAAAATAGCTGTTTAATTAACCTAATTTTCCTATTCGATTGAAAAATAAAGATCGTTCATATAAAGATAGTGAAAGTTGGTAAGGTTCGAAAGGAAAGTTATAAATCATTGCATTTGAATGACGATTCTGAATAAAGTTAAAAAAAAACCAACAATCAACTATGACAACTTTATTTGTTATTTTATCATGTGTTCTATGTTTATAAAATATTTTTGGTAAAAAAGGTAGGTAGATTTTCTTTTCGTTTAAGAAAATTAATAAGAAAATCAAAAAATGACTTTCAAATATCGACTAGAACCAATCGGCTACCTAAGAAGTTTTGCTTGATTCCTTTAACCTGAAAAGCATATAAGTATACACAGGTAAAAAAAATATATATTTCGTAAAATCATTATACATAACACTAAATAATTGAAGTTACATGATTCATAAAATAATAAAAGTTAAAACTTCGTTAAAAACCCTTATCCAAAACCGTACTGTATTATATTATACGAAAGAGTCGTCTATATACAGATAGCGGATGTTGGTCCATTATTCCTTCGATTCTAAGACAACTGATAGTGCATTATTATTATTATTATTATTAAAGATATAAATCATTGCATTCAAATGATGATTATGTGCAAAATTTGAAAAAAAAAAACAAAAAGTAACTACGACAACTTTATTTTCCTTTAATATATTTTCGTTAAAACATTGTAGCATTTCTTTACTGAAGCCTAATGGGAAAATCAAAAAATGACCTTTACTTAAAACTATTTACTTCAAAACTCTTGTTTGCTCCTCTTCTCAAAAAATATATAGACAAATAAAAAAAAATATCGAAATATTTTTTATCCATAACACTAAATTATTATATACAAACTTGGTTAAAAAAATATTCCATTATCAAAAATGAATGTGTAACAATACAAAAATGTCATCCTAATACACATTCCTTCAGTCCTTGGACATAATAGTGTGTTATTATTATTAAGATTTGTAATCAAAGATGAATATTATTGTGTTTTTAAAATGATTCTGAACAAATTCGGTATAAAATATAATTCTTTACGCTTAAGAAAACTGGGTACTGATATAATCAAAAAATGACCTGTTCAAGTATCAACTATAACCAAATTGCTATTAAAAATACTCATCACTGAAAAATTTTTACTAGACTCCTAATGGAAAAGATTCGCATAGAAAAATAAAAATAAAATATTCATCATTCTATCACTCTGCTCAGAATATAAAATACATAATTTTAAAACCAATAACCTCTTTGATACATTCAGAATCTTAAATAAAATTATAATCGTGTGTAAATTTCCAAAGTAAGTGTAGTTTAAGTTTTTGATTTTCCGTACGTTTTAGCAAAAAATAAAAATAACAAAATTATCAATATTACTTTTAAAGCTCTACTAATAGGAAAATATATTTGTATGTTTTATTATGAAAAAATAAGCAATGACATTGAATTAGATTTAGATAATTGCGATCTGGTTTTTTTTTGGCTAGTACCTATCGTCAGGAAACTCAAACATACAACCTGCTATAACTTAAAACATTTTTACTCGATTTGAATGGAAAAATAATGCAAAAAAATAAAATAAAATAAAAATGGTTACTTAAAATCTTTCAAAAATTATATTGACATTAATTAATATATTTTTGATATTTTGAATTATATTTTTTTATATTCATGTTATAAAATTTTCATTTTTTTTTTTTTTTAGAAGTTTAAAAATATAAGTGTGCAGTGGAAATATTTAAGGTGTTACGTGACTTACGGAATATACCGTACAGCTCAATATTATGTGCAATCATGTGACGTGCAGTTTATATAATGCTAAATTGTGTTATGATTGAAACGAGTTCACTTTAGCAGTCACTTAATATTTACGTACACTGTACAGTGTACAATATTCGATAACGCACGTATCATCGTTATTAGAGAATACGATTTACATGTATCGGTACTCGCAAGTTGAAAATTTGATTTAAATTTACGTCTACATTTCGAACGCATAATATTATTCTGCACGATTCGAGTAAGCCATGGAATACTCGTAGTTTATTGTCATTTATATACATTGTTATGCACAACAAAACGTTTATTATCTTATCTATGACAATAATAGATGTACAAATGGGATCGATAATAACATATAGTGTCTGATGTTTATTTATGAAGTAGTGGGGCTATTGGACCTGTACTCCTTCTATTCACCGTATCAATATATAAAATTAAAAATATGTATATTACATTATTTTCTTTTAATAAAATTCCCCCTTACTTATTTGATATTATCATTTAAATTCTATATATTAGGTTAAAATTATTCAATTTTTATCGTTACATAATAGCGATTTTGCGGGCTCCACAATATTACTTAAATTCCATAAACATTAGTTTTATCACATTCTACAGATATATTTTTTTATTATTTATAAATTTAGAACATTTTTTATTTTACTATTTTTTATAACTCACGGGAATACGACCATTTAAAAAATGATATGTCGATTTTTGATTTGTTCATTTGTACGTTTAAGAACTGAAATTTCATTTACAACATCGAAAACGTAATTTCTCAACCACAGACAAGAAAACCTAAACAATTAAATGGTTTTATAAGTGTTAATATATTTTTGTCCAAATTTGTACGAGTATAATACCGTTTTATATTTGTGTACCAATTAAGTGCACTTTTGAATATTCAATTCAAAAATCGAGAATTTCTAAACGTTCCACAAATGATCTAATGTCGTATATACTCATAACATCTGAGATGTTTCATTTGCTTACTCTAAACGAACATTGATGTTTAAATTTATGACTTGAAATTCGTTACAATTTTAAAAAAAAATTATTTTTTATTATAATAAAAAATATTTGTCAATTTATATGAAGTATAGATTTGTATTTCAGTTATAGCGGTCATATATACGTGAATAACTAATTCTTAATATAGAAAAATACATCTAGGGATTGTCTTTAAATTAACTATCGGGAGTTTATATATAAGTGATATTCAAAAATATTTATAAACATGACAAACAAAGAGTATTGTTCTTGTTTTTATATCGTATTAACGTGAAATCCACCATTTTGTCATTTATTATTGACAAAGACTTTGAAATATCATGATTGTCTGAACTATCATCTTTTAAGGTAACATAAAAAATATTTTCTACAATACAAAGTTATTGAGTTGGAAAATTAATAATGAATATGAAACACAAAGTATTGAAAGTTTAAAATTGATATTTATATCTTTAAGTATCGGACATTGTATACATTCAAGGCGAAATTGAGTCGTGACACATGACTTATTGCCTTATACATAGACAGAAATATTTTATTTAAAAAATATGAGGTATTCCATTTATTAACACCGTTCTCTAATTCAAACACTGAATTTTTATATCAATAATTAAATATTATATTTTATTATATTATATTATAATGTAATATATATATGTAATAATATTACATATTCTATTAACTTATTATTGTTGAAATATATTTATGTAAACATTTTATTTATTGTGAAAAATATTTTTAGGAAACTCCAGTGGACATGTGTAGAGTGATTGGGACGTAGGAAAAATTCAAAATCTGTCCACGCTGCTTATTAAAACGTCCCTGAAAATGTTTTCGGTAAGTGTACATTGATTATATGTACCTATTTATTGAATTTAAAAATTGAATAAAACGAAGTTTCGCCATTTGATAATAAAATACATAGGTGTCATTAAACAATTTACTTATCATATATATACATATATAGTTTCAATAATCTTCTAATTGATTTAGTCGAAGTTCGAATAAAGATTTCTTACGATATTACTCATATTTAATATTTCATACCAATATTATGTTTTTTATTTTTTATTTTTAAATGAAACGGCTAGAGCAAGAGATACCTATAATAACAATATTTGAACTATTAGACATATATTGTATGTATTTAAAATAAATTGTAAATACTTATAACTTATATTTATTATATATATATTATAAAATTATATTTTCTGTATTACAATTATTATACATTTTTTATTACTCTATGCAATCAGGTTTTTATATTGATCAATACAGATTTTATAGTTAAGAATACAAAATTAGGTCAATCGTGGAAATATTTTATCTGAAATTCGATTAAATCACAGAAATGCCTTAAGAGTAGAACATTATTACCAACTCACTATATTCTTGACAGCGCGTCAATAAAAACAAAACTATTCATTTTGTTCAATAAATCGATTAATCTTTCAATATAACCCATACACGATCAATAATATTGTCAATATCGAATTTTAATTATGATCTAATAATATTCGTCGTGATGGGCCACTTCAATTGATTTAACGTTAATATAAAATCAAAGAACACTAACTAGATCAAAAGTAAAATTTGAGCCATAAACATAATTTGTTGTCAATAACTAATTGGTATTCTAACATATGAACGCAGAAAATTGAGCCTAATACTCGAAATTTAAATTCGTGGGTAAAAATATATAGGTGTTTAATGTACGATTCCGAACTAAATATATTGTTATTTATTGAATAAAAAAAATTGATAGGTTTACGAAATCTGTAAAAGCACATAGAGTAGCATTTATTAATTTTTAGACCTCATTTTTGGCACAAATTATAAAAAAATATTGAATTTATCTTGTAGAATTAAACAGTAATTTGTTGCAGAAACACGAGTAAATATTTTTAAATCATCTACAAATAATAAATAGTGAATTTTTTTAAGAATCAAGAAGATATCATTAATAAATAAATTGTTTTTAAAAATATGATTTTCCATTCAGTAAAAGCCGTATTTATATGATTATCTATTTTGTTTTGGATTATTATATTTTTATATGTCTGAAGTTAGATCCACTTTGATATTTCTATAGGTATATTGTTAATCATCGAATTATTATAAAATATTTATTAATCTTATATTAAATAAACCCCGTTTACACAATTTTTTACTATGTTTCTGTCAATCTACAACATTTATAATATATTAGCTCAATTTTCTCGAGTTAAATTTTTTTTGTTTTCCATTTACAATTTTTTTTTTTTTTTGAGCTCAATTATCTCGTGCCACATTTTCTTTGCGCTTAATTATCCTCAATATTCATTTATTCATGGTTGTTCAACCGTCATAGATTTTAATCGACTAATTAGTAATTTAACAAGTTTACATTTTTGATATATTAACACTTTACAGATAGTCATTATAATGATCCAATAATTTAGAGGACGGTACATCTACAATTTTTCAATGAAAAACTAGCATTTTTACTTTTAAAATATATTTAAATATTTTTGATTTGTTTTATTTTTATTTTTTTTAAATTGAATAAAAATTCTTTATACTAAAACTCCTTAAATATCAGATGTGTTAAAATATTGAGAATGAATGATTATCGTGGTTTAAAAATTTCAATTACAATTAAAGTATAATAGTTAATATATAGGTAATATAAAAATTAATATCATTAATAATGAATAATTAATAAATTGGTAGATATTTAATATTTATAAAAAATAAAATAAGTAATATTAATTACACTTTTTAAATAAATTGGAATTAAGGGAATACAATTTATATTACTTTGAATTTGACAGGTCAATATAATAATTTTTTTTTTAATTTTAACTGAAAAATTTTATGAGAATTTATCTTGAGTAATTTTTCAAGTATTTAACTAGCTCATTTTCGAATAATAATAATTACTTAAATTATATTGGTAGTAATGAATACGGAAAATAATAATTTAGTATACATTATGTCACCTGAGAATGAAAAGAATCTATCTCAAAATAACGAATTTATCAGGAGAACGTTATCAAATCTATAATAATCACTCATTCTGCATAAGTTAAAACATTTTTATATTATATAACCCAGTAAATAATGATCGGATTAATAAAATTCTGAGATCAAACGATGCGGAAAAAAATAAAAATTCCTTATATGTAAAAATAGATTTTTCGAGAAAAATGATTTAGACAATTTTTACTCAAATGACGTAATGTATACTAAATTATTATTTAGTAGATTAAATTACAGTCGGTTGCTCGAAAAATGTCAATATTTCGTTCGATAAGAAAACTCTTTACATTCTATGAATTTTATTTCGATGTATCAATCATATCGTGTAAAATATTCCCAATTATTTTAAAAGCGACTATATAACATCAGTTGATAAATATTAATTATTTCTGTAAAAAGTAATCAAATGGTTTAGAATTTTTATTTTTTATAAAAAAAAAAAAAGAACAATGGAGACCATAGAAAAAAAAATGGAAATAAATAAATAAATAAATGAAATAAAATAAAATGTATTTAATTGGTTTTTTTTTTTTTTTTTGTTTATTTGAAATATTACGTAAATTAAACGCATTTTGGTCTGGACAGCTTATCATTTACATTAAAGGAAAATATTTTTACTCGTGATAAATTGCAATAATCAGTCAATATGATATATTTTTAAGATATTACATTTCGAAAACAAGTTTACTGTGTAACTATATTATTATTATTATCATCATTGTTACTTTGAGTCGTGACATTAATGTCAAATATTTTTCGCATTGAACTATATATATATATATATATATATATAAGTATGTCACTTTCGTTAATACCATGTTTGTGACAATGATATATTTATTCTACAGATGAAAACAATACGTTCGAGTTATACACGGAACGAGTCTTGTACATATATATATACATATATAAACATACACATTATATATATTACAGAATACCATCTCTCCCGGGTGCAGATGAAAAACACTTTCAACTCTCAAACTCCAAAATTTGTTTTCCGATGAATTGAAATTGTTTTTTTTTCTTTCTCCTCTTTCTCTCTATCTATCTCTATTTTATATTATCTTTATCGCTCGCTCTCTCTCTATCTATCTATCTATCTATCTATCTATCTATCTAACTCTGACATGTTCTATCTATCTCTATTCATTTTTTTACTGTGAAAAATATATAAATGTTATGTTTTTTTTTCTTGTAAACAAAAATAATAACTATTGTGATGTACAGCTGTTGTAAACGAAAAACAAAAAAACATTAAAAAAAAAATATATATATATATATAAATACTGTCCCCCTTTTAGTAAAAAAAAAAAAAAAAATTATATATATATAAATAGTTAAATTTTCGTATTATTAAATATCTATGATATAATACGGTTTTTTATCGTTATACTATTTATTTGTATATCGTGTCTAAACATATTTTATAATCGCATTGTTTCGTATATGTTTATTTGTATGGATACATTTTAGATCGACTGAGATGATTTTCAAACATGATTGTGTAAATAAATATAATTATATTGTAATATGTTATTCATTTTTAAAGTAAGTAAATTTAAATAAAAATTGTTTCGTTTGTATAATTAAATTTCGAGTTATTTACGGTTAAGTAACGATTTAAATAATAAGTTGAAATTTATAATACAATTTAACGTTGATGTTGTTTGTTTTCAAACGTTTATTTTGTATTTTTTACAAATTAAGAACGTTTTTTGTTTATGTTTTTTTTAATGTATCAACAAATTTATAAACCTCACACGAACAACTTATTTTACCACTAGTCATTAAGAATGTAAATATATTCTAATATTATATGTGCCATAATTGTTTTTAAAATGTGTATTTTATTTCTACGATATGTACCTACTTAGAACATGAGTTTGAGATGTTCAGATATTTAGAATCCGTCCTATAGAAGGCGTGTGGTTGAGATAAGAATATTAAGTTGGCTATGTAGAGTGACTAGATTCAGATGGTTCAGGTATGTTTTTAGGAAGGGAGTTACAGATACAGTGAGCTTAGTAAAAGGAATATATGTTGAAGGGAAGAGGAAAAGAAAAAGATCAACAAAATTGAGGAATATTTAAAAATTTTTTTATAGTGATATGAGAATGAGATAGGTAGGTGTAAATTGAAGATGCAATATGGATTATGATTATGATTAAGTGAAAGTTGGATAATAGGATGGTGATACCAAATTTTTGGGGAGAAGGCAAGAAGAAAATGTACTTATAATTTGGTTTACACTCAGAAAAGTCGTATAAAAATGAAAAAAAAAATCATTATTTAATTCAAAATAATTACATTTCTCAATTTATACGGAATAACTTAGAATGTATACAAATGATAGTCAATATGAAAAATATAACAACTGGAAAAATTGCTAAATTACGATTATGTACTTACTTGTTATTCTATATATTTTGCTCTGTTATATATTATATTATTAATTAGACATTGTCCGTAATATTTCATAAATAAATAAAGTACACTTTATAATAATATATAAATATAAAAAATATCAATATATCAGGAAATAAAAAAAAAAAAAAAATTTTATTTTTGTAAAATGTATTGAATATAAGTACCTATCATACAACTTTTTTTTTTTTTCTAAAAAATGTTAAATTATTTAATAACTGATTTAAAATAATACAGATTATACAGATTATTGTTAAATTTTTTTGTTTTATATAGGATATTCGGAGTTTGAGAAAATTAAACTTATACAATTTAAAAAGAAACCGGGAAAATTAAAATATATATGTATTTCAGATTTTCAGAACTATATGTACACAAGCGTATTTTTCGTTACAATTAATTGAAAAATTTTAAAAGTATTATTACTCTCAAATATTTAATACATTGTTATATATATATATATAGGTACATATATAGAATACAATTCTGAGAGAAATAGATGCTGTAAATACAGTCATCACCAGATAATAAATAACAGCTGAATAATAAAATAGTATATAAAAAAAAAAATATATATATATATATAAAGAAAAATTTACAGCTACAAAAGGAGATGCAGTAGCAGGGGCCAGGGATAGTATAGTAGCATTAAAAATATTCATGAATTTGTATATAATATAAAAATAATGTTTATCGAAAAAGTGCAGTAACAAAAATACTGATTATTATAAATGCTAAATATAGTTTTAATTTATAATTAAAATTGGATTATGTTTGCAAATTTTTCATATCATATCGAATTATGTCTCAACAAAGAAATAAAAATCCACATAAATTAGAATAAAGAAATATTTTCACAAAATGTATCGTTTATTTTTCAAATATTCGGATTTTTTTTTACTTGTTTGGGGGTTTTAGGTTTTGTTTTTTTAGGTATTTATGGTTTTTTTTTTACATTTACGTATAAGAATGATGTGGAAATTATAGTACTTATGAGTTCTATCACAATACCAACGTGATGTCTCTACAGTTTACACGTACACATTATACACGAAAGGGAGCGATTGTATTAATGGCTGTGATTTAATGGTAAGGAAAAAGAAATAATATTCAATGAAATGATATAGTCATACTTATAAAGACCAATGAAATTATGCGGACAGACATCACGGATTTATGATAATGTGGGATCTACCGTTTTAGAACATACAACAATAGATAGTTTTTATCGTGATACGTTCTTGGTCATTTTCAAACTGGGCATAATTTTATGAGTACAAAACGTGATCCACTCATCAGGGGAATCATTCAGACTGCGTCTCATCATAAGAACAACAGTAAGACAAAGAAAAAAAAAAAACCATATCTTAATTTAATATTTTTTTATCTACAGTGAAAAACAATTAATATCGTTTTGGATATTATTGTAATATTTGATAAATTTATCATTCAATTTTAAATATATTATTCAAAAATAATATAATTTATTTTGTACGTAATAAAAAGAAGATAGGTAATTTTGTAACAATAGGTACAATACTGATAACGATGACAGTCGCTAGTCTGGAGTTTTTACCGCCTAATAATACTAATTTTTAGTAAAATACACACGATTTATGTGGTATAATATAATATAATATAATAATCAGGAACTGGAAACTTTTGACTTTATCGGTACTGTTTCCGGTTCCGGTTCTTATAAGTTTCATATGTTACATTGAATAATATTTAAACATTTCATTAACAGTTGTAATATTCATAAATATTTTGACCAGAATATAAAAAAAAAAATATAAAAATGACGAAAAAATTAAAAAAAAAATTAAATTCTTGTGGTAACTTGTATAGAAAATACCATATTTACATTTTAAAAATTAACATTTTTGAAAAAGTATTTTTAAATAAATATACATACTTCAACAAAAATGTAAAGTACCAATATGAAAAGATTATCCTTAAAACGACGCTAATCTCCGTATTTTTTTTTCTCCGTCTAACACACAGAACATAACAAAAGCAGGTTTCGTATTTCAAAGACTGTGGTTTATTGGTTAAGTTTTAATGATAACATACTATCAAAGATAATGAAAATAATATGATATGTGCTTTATTGGAATAATTTTTTTAATAAATAAAATTAAAATTAAAAATTCTACTAATAATAATTATTATTATAATAAAAATTATAATTATAATTTTAAATTTAAATTTAATTTATAGCAAACAACAAGTTATATAATATTCTAACATTAAATTCCAGACAAATATTAAAATCAAATAAGTAATCGAATTAGGTATGTATAAAAACAATTACTGAAATGTTACCCAGGTAAGTATCTATATTTATATATTTTTGAGTAAGACAAATTTTAAATTCATTATGCTGAAATTATAAACTATGACGAGAGCCAGGGATGTGTTCATTTGGTTTAGAAGTATAAATTTCAAACAGAAACTTTAAACTATTTAGTACACAAATAATATTTTCAGAGTTATTCTACAACTTTGTGCCGTATAATAAGGAAACATTAACTCGCTCACAAGTTCTCCGTTGACCTTTTAGTATATTTTGATTCGTTTTTTATGAAAGTTTTCAAATTTTTTATCGCGCAAATATTAAATATTTATATTAAGTACCATACTTTGCGAATTTTTATTCTAAATAATTTAAA
Source organism: Pemphigus obesinymphae (assembly GCA_025469235.1). Classification (NCBI taxonomy): domain Eukaryota; kingdom Metazoa; phylum Arthropoda; class Insecta; order Hemiptera; family Aphididae; genus Pemphigus; species Pemphigus obesinymphae. Next base: position 12,113 of record JAIPRL010000810.1, on the reverse strand, counting down.
ATGATTTGCATTCTCTGTCCTATAGGTACGGGATACTTCTATACTTTACAAATTGAAATATTTTTACATTTTAAACGCGCACACAAGACAAAAATATTTCTTAATTCTGCAATATAATATAGAAGTTTCCACGGTATCTCTTTAAAGCAATAACAGGCATATTTTATTGAACTGTGTAAAAAAAGTTCTATCGGTATAATACTTTGTTGGGTACAAAAGGGTAAAATATTAATTAATACCCAGTATACGCGTAGAGTTAATATAGAATAATAAGTTTAACTGAATTAAAATAGTTACCTTCGATTAAATCGTTATTTTTGTTAAGTATATAATAAATATAAAGAGTATTAGCTTAACTAATTGAACGTTAAAATTGAAAATTTCCAAAGTAACGATCGATTTTCCAAACATTAAATTTTTTACTTCTCATAGAACATCAAGATATTTATTATTACAACAATAGAAACTATATAAATAATTTTTACAGCCATTTGAATAAATTGTTTTCTATTATTGGTCTGGTAAAAGAAGCGAATCATCACAAAGACACTCGCCCCAAATTCGAATTCACGATGGACGTATTTTATCAAAATATTATGTAAAAATTCTACCATTTATGTTCACCCGAGTAAATGTTACATTCTTAGCATTCACTCTCGAATGTTCATTAAATATTTTGTGAAATTTACAAAATTACAGGTAGTGTTTTACCGCAATGGTCAAAATATATTCTTATGTTCCTCTAGAAGAAATTTTATGAAATCCGGAGAATTGAAGGTAAGACTTAACATTTAACTTTTAACTTTATTTGTATATCTATACTCTTCCAGTCTTGCTGTCATGTATAGAATAAACACTAGCAAGAATTAGTTCAGTATACAATAGTAATAATAATAATAATAATAATAATTTTTATTATTATTATAAAATAATGTTATTTTGGAAGCTTGACCCGAAGACAGGAATGCACTTGAATTGCCTATACAAGACGTCGTTTTACTTATAAAACTTCACGCGTCATACTTGTTTACACTAAAGATATTAGTTATTAACAATAAAATTTATTAACCTCAATTATTTTATACTAGCTGAATGTCTGGTCATACGTGTCCAGTCGTAGATATAGATCCATTCCGATAGTAAAATGAAAAAACTCATCAGTGTAAAAAGAAAAAAAAATTCATCCAGATACAGATGGTTGGAATAGGTATATTCGGTGGTCAAACTTGACAGTATATTATTATTATTATTTTAATTTTGAAAGCATAGATAAATCAAAGCATTCATAAGTCAACCCTGCGAAAAATTCAGTATAATATTATAATAATAAAAATAAATAAATAAAAAATCTGAAATTCTGAATTCTGAATTCTGTATACGCACGGTTTTTTAATCTAATTTATTCGCCGAATAACATTTGAATGACAGAAAAGAATGGACAATCATTTGTTTTTTAATATTGAGATAGTGCTTATTCGTAGATTAACGTTACTTGGTACTATTTCTTTTCATTAATATTTATTTGACAAATAACTGCTGATAATAAAGATTCCGTCTTTTAATCAGTATTGTCACTTAAAACTGAAAAGTAAAAGTAAATAATATCGACAAATGAAGATCGATTAAATCTGTGTCACTTGTTCTATAGTTTACTATTACTATCACCTATTAGTATCACTATTTAATAAATAACTTTTTTATTGAAATACACACATTACTTTATTTGAAAGTTTATTTATCGAATAAATATATTCGACGAATAAGAAGATATAAAGTTATCCGACAAATAAGTGAATGACCGAACCATAATCGTATTATTAAATTATATGTATATAATAAAATAGAAGGGATTTTTCATACTATCAATCTATCGTTTAAAATGTTCGAATCAACTCCATATTTTTTTAAAACGTTATATTGGTAAAATTTGGAGTATTCAAAAATTTCCGATTTTCTTAATTCTCTTCCTATTCAAAGTTGATTCTTAAAGTTAAGAACTTGAAATTAATTGAAGTCTTTAAAAATGCAGGACCTTAATTACACTAAACAATCTATATAATTGAAATATTTTTGAGGCTTGTAGGAATTAAAAAATGTTTATTTAAAAATTTGCATTTTGGACGCTTTCCAAAAATATCCAACTGCAGTTTCATTAATCAAATTGACTTTGGATTTTTAAAATTTTCTATAGCTGATCGATTATTGGACAAATTTAGAACATCTTGGAATTTCCTATTTACTTCCTTTTTATCATATCTCCATTTTGATTGGGTTTTATAGGAATTAGTTTTCCTATAATACATAAAATATATTGTTTCAGATGTAAATTTTTGTTCAACGCTTTGACCAAATTATCTCTAATGTAAATATTTTAAAATTCTAATATCCGTTTATTTTTGATAATATTTCATTTCACACAAGTCAAACCGTGAAAACTGTTCACGGGCGATGCCGTGTAATTTAGTTAATATAATATAATAATAAATAGAAAAAAAGTATAGCATTAAATGAATAAAATAAATTAGTAATAAGCAAAAAACCTACGTGAGCTTGTATTCATGGTTGGTTTTTAAGTGTTTTTAAACATCTATTCGATTTTCAGATCAATCTAGATTTTGTATTGTGTTACAAATAATGAGTGTCGTATTTTATAATAATATACGAGTAGTATATATAGCAAGACAATTATAGGTATGTAATTATTTCGTTCGGCTAATAATGTACTTTTTTTTGAGTTTATGATTTTCATTAGCCTTGATATAATTTTAATGTAGAATATTATTATTTTAATAGTCTCTATACTCTTGAAGAGTCATTTCAATACATTTTTTTCCCCTCGGCATTACTTTTTACTCTGCGCGGAGTAGGTAATATTATATGTAGGACATATATGTACATAGTTGATGTAATTGATGTGAATTTTGTTTTAAATTGTAAACCCATTTTCTCAGGTACCTATTTCTACATCTAATTAAAAACTGCATTTCAATAAATATTTAAAAGTCCGTAGCGATATTTAGTTTTGTCAACTTTCGTACACAGTACGTATTGGATATTGTATTCTCGGCGAAGATGACATTTAACATTTCGTTTGAAAACAAGTATTCCGAAATATCGTTCTGGCACGACACACGTGAGTTCGGGGGGGGGGGGGGAATGTAAAAAAGTACGTCCATATAGTATAATAGTCGAAAATAGAGAAAACGGATATCGGTTAAATTGTCATTTTATTCTTACGGAATATCGAACGATACGCCTCCGCCGTCATATTATTTCAAAAAAGATTTTTTTCTATACTCGTATACAAATGTATGGGGTACACGATTCGTACATCTATACAGGGTGTATCATTGATTAGACGTATAGCTTAGCTAGAAATCAAGTATATTTATTAAACGAAAATCATTACCTCAACGTAATTGCTCAGAACACGTCGTACAACTTCAAAACACGTACCATTAATCTCTTTTACTTTGTATATTTCAGAATATACTGTACGTACCCGTTTCATATTTTTGTATTGGGAATCATCTTTCTATTTTAATTTATGATAGTTTAAAGTCGTAAATTTAATGTGCTAATTTGATTGTATACAATATATATTTAGGTGTAGTAGGGTAATAATACAAAAATTTATATGTCATTATCAAATATCATTAAAAATCTTTTATCAACATTAATATTTACTTTTTTACATTTTCGTTCAAATTGTTTCCTTTTGTTCTTCGAGTAGGTAAAAGAAAATAGTATCATAGATTTGTTGATAGTTTAATCACACCAATCTGAATTAAATTATCAGTTTTTCTCGATAAATCAACATAAGATCCAGTTATAATGAACATTTTATTTTACTCGCATTTAATTTAATATGATAAATGAGAAATAAATTAAATACACCTACACTTATAAAATACATGATTATAATTTTAAAAAAATACCACATATTCCATTAAAATTAAAAAAAAATTCAAACAACTTTGAAAACTTTAAAAAATAATGAAAATTAATAATTTTTAATAAAATATTTATGATTAAAACTACAAAATAAAATACATATCGAAATTTATTATTTACATTATTTAAATATGTGTAGCTACAATCAAATACACTTTATAGTCATTGAAAATATAAAAAATATAAAATATATGTACTTATAATATGATATATAAAATTATTGGTAATATATGAAAATATAAACGTCAAAATATGTATATTGTTAAAGATTTCCCAATGTAAATAATAATTAAATGCTCATTTACTGTTGTTATTATTCTGTTATGCATTTTTAAAAATAATAAAATAATATAGTTATAACTTCGAATATTTGAATATTTATTATGTTATTATAAAATTATATGTAAGAGCATAGTATATGGATGATTTTCAGTGATGAAAACACGTTTACCCAAAACTGTTAAAACCGATTCTTAAAGTAATTTTGGAATTAAATACCTATTATAAAATCAATAGAGTTAATAAAATAAACACAATCTTGGAGGGAACCAGATTTCGAATTTTAAATTTATTGCTTAAAAAAAAGTTATTAAGCTTAAACAAGTAATACAATTTTTTTAAAACAACCACAACTTTTTATGAATTATTAAATTAAAAATTGAAATAAGTTCCCTTTAAAATAGCTACTCCCCTGTATTGATTTGATAATACGTGTTTAAACTCTCAAATTACTTATAAGTCTATTTGAGCTCTTGCGTAAATATATTTTTTAAATAAATATCATGATTACCTACACAACAAAAAAAAAAAAGTTGTAGAGACATGAAGCCAATTTTAAATTACTTTTAAACTGTTATATTTTTGTATATCTAAAAATTTCTTATATATTACATATAAATTACCCTATAAAAAAATGAGTGTTTCAACTAAAAATTAAAATTAAGAAGAACCCTAAACATGGATAAGTAGTTCAATTTTGCAATCTATCACTTTTATAAGTTTCAAATAAAGTAAATATAGATTTTTGTTTCATTGTTAAGGAATATTATAATAAATTAGTAGTATGAATAAAAAAATCATCATTATAACAGATCCTAATACACATCAGTTTTCATTTTTTTTGAAGCTTGTATTAGTATTATATCGTAATATCGATTTTATATTTGATATTTAAGTATTAAAAACTTGTAAAACTTTCCCAATACACTTCGCAGCAATAGTTTCCTCATAACAACGTCTACAGTAATTATTAATATGTCATTTAACATGTAAACCTTAATAAATCTTTATACCGAAATGTTTAACATTATATAAACAATTAGTAAATTTGAGTACAGTATTTAGAAACCTTTCATTAAACATTATTACAAAAATTGTTCAACGTTTGATAAGACATTGTATCAACATTTAAGATTTGACATATTGTCTCACAAGTTTAAAAAAAACATTACTAACGGTCCATTTAAATAAGTTTGTCCGCATGGATTTTAACAGATAACCAGAACCGTTTACTTTCTCGAGTAGTGATTTTCATGTAAATATTTTTTCAATAAATCTCAATTTCAGTTTACGCCATTTTAATTCCTGATCATTACTTACCTTGACAGATTTTATACGTACAGTGTATTAACTGCCCGAGTAATAAATATTATTCAGTGATAAAACCGAAATTACGATTAATTTAACAGAAGTTTTCACAAATATAGATAATTTTTGAACTACTGCTGTGGATTTAATAATTTATTGTCAGAAAGTGCTATGATCAGCGGAAGAGTGTATTATATACACTCCGGTATGTAACACGATAAAAGTCGAACTTTTTGGATAGTTCAAAATTCAATTTTGGATTGCAAGGAGAAATGGACCAAGCTTATCGTAGTTTTAACTATTCTATATTGGTCCTATCCGGTACTGTGAACCCAGTTTCATCCACTATGGAAAATATAAAGAAACATAGTATAAATATTTATAATAATGTATTTTTTACACAAAGAATAAAATAAATACAAACACTAGAATCTAAATTAAAATATATATGGAATCTATAATAAATGAAAATAATATATTATAAAATTATTTAAATATATGCTTTCACAACGAATGGAATTTTTGAAGAAATTCTTTTACAGTTAAATGTAAATGCATAATAAGAGTAAAAACATTATATTAGATAAATTGTCCTGCTTATATAGTATAATGTAATTTGTAATTTACTTCTAGAAAATTGTAAGTGACTGGACAACGCTTCCCAGATAAAAATTACATATTTCAAATACGTCATTACAATATTTTATAAAAATATAAAAATGGCAACAATGTGTGTGTAATATTTTCAAAATGTTTTTAAATAAATCTATGGCAGAGAAATACAGCAAAGGGGCTATATGGTAGATTTTATATTATAGAAACATTTCATGAAACTACTGTGAAAATATGTGAGGTTCATGATTTTGAATTACAAAAAAAAAAAAAAAAAAAGAGACCGAACTGTTTTACCAGGCCCCCGTTTTGAGTATGGTACGTGTTTATCCCCATTTATCCCATGCTGTGGAAATTCGAAAGAAATTAGTTCTTTCCATCTAGTCATCTGGAATTGAACATTACATATACGCGTTATCGACTTTGCTACCTAATCATTCCTATAAGTTCATACGAATTTCAGATATACCAATGAGATGTTTTGGCCATATAATGTATACGTCATATTATATACAAATCTTCAATGACCCGGCAAAACTATTGGTCGTAGAAAGCTGAAATTTTGCAGTGAATATTCTTTCATGACGTTTAGAAACCAGCTAAAAAAGATTTTTTTGAAATTAAACCTGTAAGGAGGAAGGGGAAATGCATTTCAATTTTAATTCCAAGAAAATTTTTTAATTTTTTTCACATATGGGTAAAAGTAACATGGATTATCTACACAAATATTATGTACATAAATAAAGTTGATATCTGTGGTGAATTATCTAAATAATTATTTTAATAAACGATTTTTTTTATTATTTATATTATATTTATAATATAACTATTTTTTACATTAGTTATACAACTGAATGTGTTGAAAATTGAAATTCTCAGTTATAGAGATTTGTTTTGATTATTACCGATATATTATTATAACTTACACAGTAATCATGATAACGGAACAGCACTATCGAAAATAAATCAGTCGTTTTTAATTATACGATTAATACGATTAATATAAATTAAAATTAATAATAAACACCCCTTCACACTACTAAAAGTCGGGGAAATACATACATTCTTTCCAAATTCAGACAACGTAAAAACAAACTAAAATAGGCTTATTTTTATGCGACTGGGCATTATAATCAATTCGATAAAATTTATATAATTGTGTTTTCGTAATTAACATACTTAGGTTCGGTATTACAATAGTAGTTTAAACTTAGTTCAAATTGGAAAGTGGGTATTATAATTCACTGAATCTAGGTTAAACCACGGTTTACGTGATCTGCCGATTTCAGTAAGTTAAACCGAGTTTAAAGATGATCTTCAGTTTGATTGGTTGTTCATTAATGTTGATAACAGAGATTTAAATATTTTTTGATAATTTGAAATTTTAGTTTGGTATGAATTTATACAGCGACATTGTGTGTTCCATAGATTCCCATAATTATAGTACTTGTATACTGTATCTATTTGTTTGTGACGTAATATTTTCTTTAATGTAATCTAGAATGAAATATACACTGTTCTTAGATAGACGAAAGCAACTAAAGAATTGTTCATCTCTCCACTTTGTAAACTGGTTAGGTTTCTCCAAAAACGTGTCTTTTTTTTTCTTGGAAAATCTATGATTAGTGCTAATTCCATAAACTCTTCATCATCCGTCAAGTTTTTATCGTTGGACATCATTTTTATTATACGAATAAATTAAATAAAGTCGTTTTAAAATTAAATTTAATGTAAGAACAATAAAAACGAAACCGACATTGATCATGCCACAATCATAGAATTATTAATGTTTTCACTGTTATCACCCAGCTATTCTATTATCGCGGATAATTTGATTAAACCACCGGTTAAACTACGGTTAGGTAACTCTGTGATTGTAATACCGACAGTAAGTTAAACTAGGTTCAGTTTATGGACCAGGTTCAACTGAACTCGAGTTACACTAAGACCCTTATATGATAATAAGTGCACACTTTTAATAGGTACGTAAGTAAAAGAGTTCACTATTCTACAATTCATAATAAAAATTATTCGAAGAGGACGTTATATCCAAAAGGGTTGAGGTCATTTTCTTTGTTATTATTCATTCGAATTGAATGAATTACGATAAGTGTATAAGGTAAATGTACACGTAAAATTTATAATCCAACAATATGAGACAAGTTCTACATGATATAAAAAAAAAATATCCGTTTTCATCTAGATAAGTGTGCATTTTTTCCCCTGTTAATTGAATAAAAAAAAAGTAATTATTATCTATTATTTTATCTGGGAGAGACTTTTTTTTTCGATTTGTTATCCATTGTCTTAACTAGACAGTTTAAAAGTAGTTATCATTTCATAACACCGAATTAACAAATTCAATCGATGATTGTTTCCGTCAGGGTTAAAAATATCAAAGTGATACAAACTAAATGTTTATTCGAAATTATTGTTATTATTATTTTTTTAATCAAATCGCGTGACGTTTCTCTTTGATTTGTTTCAATCTGCTACACACGACCCTCGCATATTCGATATCCCCTGTGTATCATATTACTATTCTCTTCTTCTATAATATAATATTACTGTATGCAATATGCGTATATAACGAACACAATGCACTTGTAAATATATTGTATAATAATAATAATAACAGCGTTCTATATACGTTGTTGGTTTTTGCGTATAATACCACGTCAACTTTCAGGGTAAATGAGCATCGCAAACGACATATTATAATATAAACTATGCACTCCGGTGTACAGTAGTTATACTCCATAATAATCATACCTTCGTGCCGTACATCAAAGGCACGTAAAACGATGATATTCGTCTGTATAATACGAGTATAAATAGTGTGTGTTTTTAAACCATTTGAACGTCAAAAAGTCATCATCAATATGCATATTATGCTTATGTCGCAGTATAATATATAACCACGTGAATTTGCGGGCTTCTGTGTCCATAACATTATAATAAACCTTCTACGATAATTGCACGTTTTTCTAAAATACACCACACACCGTCTGCAGTCAATTATATATATAGTATAGGTACCCACAGAGTGGTTGGTGAGCAGGGGGCCTATCGAAGTCCATTTTTTTTTCGATGTGTGAACAAAAAAAAAAATAGGTCATATTCAATTTTTTTTGAAAAAAAAAAAAATACAATAAGCGTGTGTGTTTACAAATAGCCGGGAGGAGAAGGAGGAAATGCCTCATACCGTTTTTACGAATTTTGTCGTTCGGTAGAGTTAATTTAAAAAAAAAAAAAAACTCGAAAAACGAGTTTAGTTTAGTTAAATTAGTTTTCATGAATGTCTTGTCAACTTGAAAGAGGTTAACGGAAATCCCTAAGGTTTGCCAGCTATTTACTGAAAATATTGATTGGCTACTGACTATTTTGGTACATCTATCACCCTTGAGTTCTTTAGCTGTATAGGCATGCGAATGACTTAATTTTTATGAATAACTTCCTAATTGGTAAAATTTACTTTCATACATTTTTATCCCAAATTATTTTTAAAACCATTTTCATTTTACACGCTGATATATGGACTCCTACTTTTCTCATTCTTAAAAAAATAAATATATACTCGTAAACATAATAATTAATTTTTCTATTTAATATTTCACATACTATTTATGGTAACTTATAATATTGTATTACTTGTGTACGTCGTTCAATATTATTAAAATATAATAAAAATGAAAGTAACTAGTAATTTGATTTTATTTTCTTTTAGAAACTAATGGTTTTAAAATAACTTAATATTCTTTGAAAATTAGAAATTAGTCTATGAATATGACTAATTGATAGCGTTCCAAAGTGTAGAAAATAATTTTAAACAAAATCAAATTGTCTAATATGAAGATAATTACCTTTAAAGTGGATCAGAATATATATATTAATATAAATTGGTTCTATATTGGTTTTCATTTTTACTTTAAAGTCTTACCTGTATATTATAGGTATTATAGATTTAATTTAGATTAAAGTTGGTTCGTAAAATAACACGGCAATTTTTTTTTATTATTAAAAAAATTCAATTTGAAATATAGAACAATCATTATTTGATTGATTGGATTTCCGTTCTTGAGTTTAAACCGTAAATTTAACTTGTTCTTGGAAATTCTTCTATGGAATTTTCTGATTATATTAAGAATTGATGTATTACTCGATACAGTTTTTTTTATCGATTTTATGGTAAGAATCCGTTTAAGCGTGCCAGAACGATCAATATCGTACAAAAACCTTTTCACGAACGCTAAACACCGTAATTTTATCTCTCGCATAATCCTGTTTAACCAAAAACGTAATATTTGATTAGACGTCAAATATGAGACTTGCGAAAAAACATTAACAGTGTTAAACAAATAAAAAAGATATTATGAAAAACAATCAAAGTGAAAGTTATATTTATTTATAATTATGATATTCATTTTATTAATATATTAAAAATCGGTGTTTTTGAGTTAGGTTAGGAAAAAAATTAAAACTAAATAAATAATTTTTTATTTTTTTATTTTTAATTTATTTGAATAATACATTTTGGAAAAGTGTTAAATTTAAACATTTTTAACCATTCTAATTACCAATATTGTGCATAGTCCCGTTTAGCTAGGTAGTAAAATAGAGGAAAAAAAATATGTACATTATTTTCTAGGGGTTTATTTTTGTTTTTTTTACACAACCCTGTTGTACATCAGAGAAAACATGTAAAAGTAAAAATTTTAATTTTTATTTGTATTGTTTCCTTGTAATATCAGTACGAAAACGTGTTGCGTCCGATCCTTTTCGCTGCTAGTTTCGTGTACCTTTTTATCTCTTCTAGTGTACACGAAGCGTGTAAAATTAATTTTAAGTATGCAATTATAATAATACTATTTTCTTCAACATTTGTGTACGTCAGAGTTTTCTTTAGACGGCATTTAAATAGTGTTTCGGAGATGAGTTTTTTCATCTATTTGGGTTGTCCTATAGAATAGACGAATAATATTAGAAATCACGTGTGTAATATTATACTATATTAGTTGGTTCAGATGTTTGGCGTAACTTTATGGCTATGACGGATAGTAATATATTTAGTATATTAAGTTTGAGATTGGTGTTGGAATGATATAATTGTGTGTTTGATATATTGTTGCGTTGAATCCTTCCACATCGGCGTTAAATGGGCAAATTAGTCATACTATGTTTTTGAACGATCAATACAATGTATAATCATAGTAAATATGTTTATGCAAAGTTATTTACATTTTTTTAGGGATAAATATCTTTAGAGATTCTTAAGGATACTATGCGAAAAGTCAGAAGTGTTCAATTATATTTCCTTTATTATTGGTTTCCTGCAATGACACGATATTCAAAATACGAGTATATGAATATCAAATTTTATTTTCAAGTTTTCAAAATAATCATTATATTTTATAGGTACATCAATTATTTTATTTTTTGTTTCTTAAAAAAAAAAAAAAAAAAAAAATGTATGGAGTAGATTTGAGGTAATATTCAAACCATTAATTCCTTTATGACGTATTACGTATATTATTTTATTTCTCGCTTTAAAGATATTACGTTTATACTTAGTCTAATCATATTCTATATTCAGCTACGCTGAGAAAATGAACGAAACATTTAAGAAACTGGAATGGAATTGACAAGTATAAAGTGAATGTACCCCGAAGGAGTTTATGCTCTTTTGTAAACTTTTAAGTGCTCTCAATCGGTTTATAAAATCAACTTATTTTAAACAAATTTATTTTTTGTTAGATTTCTGAAAATCATTTCCAAAAACTGATTATTTTTCAAATATTAATAAAATATAAATGAAAGGAAGAAATCTAAATTGAAAAAAAGCCGGTCAGTAGGGGGTGGAAGCACTTCGCTCGTCGGGTGTCAGTATGGGTGTATGCACATCGCTACTGGGCAGGATACTCTAGGTGGATGTATTGCATTTGAAAGCAATGATAAATCAT